>CM041776.1:14224240-14404269 GCA_023374045.1 Limonium bicolor
TGCTTACAGTCTAATTGTCCTGTTAATCCTACGAGTTCGCAGCGGAAATATTACTACCTACTACGGCGGGTGTGAAACAATGCCGCTAACCGCCCATACGGCTAGCTAGGCTACTAATACTTACAGTCACGGTCTGATGAACATAGTGTACCGAGCTACTAATATAATGCATACTGAATACAAAAATACCTACTTACATTCTTGGATCACCGAGTATTTAAAGTATTACATTACATCCTTTACCACACTTCCCAAAAGAATGAGTTTCTACCTATTACTCATCTATACCAATTCCCTTCCATCAATATCCAAAAAGGTGTACCCCATGGTACACCGGCTAATCAAAAGTTACAGCCATGTACTACTTAGTACACCCATCATAAATTCATTGTTTACAATAAAAAAGAAGATAAAGAAATAGAACTATGTCCTCAGCATCTTCATCCTTCACGTGTACCTGCGTGTAGTAAAAATGGTGCCCCAAGGGGCTCAGCAAACGCTGCATATAGACTCCGCATATACCGCGTGCTAGCTAGGGCACGCCGACTATTTGACGTCCACTAAACATGCAGTTCATTATTTTCATACATACATGCTTTGCATTCAACATACATGCTATACATTTCATTACACAATTCAAGGCAACAATACCATAGCATACATCTCACTTACCTTCACAAGGTTAGCCAAATTATGCATCCGGGTTAATCGGAATGCTTTACTCTTTACTCATTACTTACTTTTTCTTACTTACAATTACTTACTTTCATTTACTTTACTTACTCATTCTTACTTACTTACTTATACTCAAGTTAAGTCGTCGGGACCTCCGGCCCTGGGGACTACGCCGTCCCACCTCCGGGATTTACTTGACTCACCAATCCGGGATGCTACCCACTTAAGGGATTTGGGCCGCGGACCAGTTTAAGAGTCAGGAATTGGAGCCAACCTCTCGTGACTCCGCATCCTCACGCGTGGCCGAAACTATATCGGACTTCTACTCATTCCAATTTAATTACCATTTTAAGTTAGGATGGTTAGTTTGTTAGGAATAAGTTAGAAGTCCAAACACAATAATAAACGGTCACAATACAATACATCATACATACACACATTCATATTCATCCAAACATTTCATGAATTATACAACTAAGACTTAAGAAAATATTCACAACATACAACACTACATATTCACAAGTATGCATATTAACTCCGATTCGTGCATTTATCTTATTTGGTGATCAATTAGCACACAACACACAAATCAGAGTAACCAAGATAGCATACGGGGCATGAGGAATCCATACCGTTCACCGTTGCACGTGTTTCCAAACGTCCTTCGGTGTCACAAATCAAGTCCTATTATATACATACAATTGAATGATTAATTTACCTATCATCAACTTAACTCCTACTTACTATGTCCTTACACTTCTTACACTACACTTTACTTACTTACTTTTCATTACTTAAGTTTTACTTTCTTACTTAACTTTGGCATGCTTTCATACATGTATATATATATATATATATGTAGGTATATATATATATATATATATATATTTTTGACCGGACCGGACTTGCGACCGACCTTGCAAGTCCGGTCCATTCCAGTAGCTCAGATTACCGAAACTCCTCTGGCCGACCGAACTTGCAAGTCCGGTCGCAAGTTCGGTCCATTCCAGAAGGTTTCATCGGTGAATTTTTCTGGCTCGACCGAACTTGCATGTCCGGTCGCAAGTCCGGTCGATTCCAGTAGGTTACATCCGTGAACTTTTCTGGCTCGACCAAACTTGCATGTCCGGTCGCAAGTCCGGTCGATTCCAGTAGGTTACAGACGGGGAAATTTTCTGGTCCGACCGAACTTGCAAGTCCGGTCGCAAGTCCGGTCGATTCCAATAGCTTTCTGACGGGAAAATTTTCTGCTCCGACCGAACTTGCAAGTCCGGTCGATTCCAGAAGCTTTCCCATCTTTGTAAATCTGGGCTCGACCGAACTTGCAAGTCCGGTCGCAAGTTCGGTCCGACCCAGTATTTGCATTTTAATTTATGTTTTCAGTCCTCTCTTTCACCCATTACTTCCCCATTGCTCCTACACTTATTCCCACATGTTATAACATTTTAAACCTCCTAATACACCCTAGTTCATTTCCTAACTCCTTACACAATTCTATACTCATTCACTCACATAATTTTCCAAGTTTCATACAACACTCACACTAGGTTCTTCTCTAGTTGCATTATGCTATAGATTTTAACACTAACACTCTCCATCTACAACTCCCTATCCTAATGTCATTTCTAACACCTCTAATACATTACAACTACACTAACTATCTCTCCCCATCTTCCCTCTATCTATCTCTAACAAAATCTGTTACAACCTACCTTATTCACCTAGTTTAAAATTCACTAAGTGTTCTAATTCTAGGTAAATTTTGCCATAGTCTCCCTTATAATTTTATACTCTCACCACATGTTCTAATTCACATCTCAACACTCTTTTCACCTGTTTCAATAGACATCGATATACAAGCTCTCATATGCCCACAACAACACTAAACCACTCATAGAAATTCCTGCACCTTAACACTAATTCCCAATCTGTTTTCAATAAGTTTTACACATCTTTTAAAGCTTCAAAATACTTATATCTTCCTACACATTACACTACTAATACATTACCATTTCCATTACTCATTTCAAACTACCAAAAACTGTTACATATATATATATATATACCAAGTTACACAAAAGAGTATTCTTACCTTGTTTTTCTTCTAGATTTTCTTTTTCTTCTTTCTCCTTCCTTCTCTCTCTCTCTACCGGTTGTAGTCTCAATTCCTCTAACACTACCAAGATTTATATACATGCTTCAATACTAAAACCAACACTAAATCTTATTTAAGCTTTTAATGTACATTCTAGGGTTTAGGAGTTTCATTACCTTGCAAGGGTTTATAAAACACTTGGAGAGTAGCTCAAGAATGATCTTTCCACCCTTTCAAAGATGCCAAAACCGGCTGGGCACAAAGGAGCACACAAGAGTTTTATCTCAAATTTCGTTTTGCCTTGAGGCTAGAAAAGATGGAGTTTTTGAAGATGTTTTACCTTAATAGAACAAGGAGAAGGAGGGCCTTCTAATGGTGGTGAAATACCCCAAATCTAATTAACATTATACAACCATTATTTAATGGAAAATAATCCAAATATAATTCATTTCACGTACGCATGCAAACCCATGCATGAGAACGTTACGTAAAAAATAGTCGTTTCACCATAAATGCTAAAACGCCTTAGAAACATGTGATCAAGCATGACCTTGTATGACCTTCTAAAACTCAAACTAAATGGTCATACACTCATTAAATGAATATATAAACATGATCTCTAAGCTATATTTAGTCAAAGACGCTCCCTTTTGCTCGAGTGTCCCGATGGCCCGCAAATTATGTCATGGGTTGATGTAACCCCATATAACTCAATGTAACATCTTAATATATCATTATTTACTGTAATAAGTGTTTATAAACACTTGGAACTCATAGCGACTAATTAATTCCAGCAGAAAAATCCTTAAAGCACAAAACGCACCTTCGGGTGTCACGAAAATGCGTTTTACGCAAATACCTTAAAGCTTTTGAGGAGCCACGAGTTAGTAATCTTAAAAGTGGATAAAATGACCATCTAAATCAATTGATGGCAGTACTAAACTCATAGTATAAATAGGGGCGATTTTTAGGTCAAAAGATGCCTAAAATCAGCATTTTTACCTTAAAACTTTCACCTTTTATCTTAATAAAAATGTACCAATTAAATGCTGGAAACCTATTACACATATTAGTATGGTCTTAGTACAATGTAGTGTAGTAAAAATTAAATGAAAAATAAGTCCCAATTGTGCTCTATACCATGCGTGAGTTGATGTCAAAATGGCTAGTTAATTCACAAAACTATTGCCTAATGTCTTGGTGACTTACGCATGATCTACATGATGTTTTAACAACTTAAAACAGTCAATGTGAGACCTCCATCAACCGTGTACCTGCAAAGAAAAAACAAGGAGATTAGTAATGAATTAATGACATAAACTGGAACTAGCTTTTAGCAAGACAATTAACAAATCAAATAGCTCCTATACTCCCTTTCAGCCGTACGCCTACAAAGGTGGAGCTACCCACTTGCTCATTGCAGCCGGCTCCTAAAAAAAAAAAAATACAAGATTAGTTCTATAATTAAGCTAAATAAGAAAACATAAACCTAACTTGCTATAATTAACAAAATCAAAAGTGGGAACCTAGCATCTATATTACCGTGAGTGAGTCTTCAAGTTGGAGCTGGCTATCCTCAGGTTGTCGATCACCTGCTGGAATAAAGAACAGGTTAGTAACATTAATTAGTTACACTAAACAAATCTAATCTACCTAATTTTGCCATTACCATAAACTAACATGATAGTGCTGCTTGGAGTGCTCCATTAACGTGAGGAATCAGCAAGGTGGAGCTTCCATTTGTGCTCCAGCAGCCACGATCGCTATCACCTGCAACACAAGATGAGTTAACAAATTAATTACACTAATGTATATAAACAAAAGCATGGAGCTGTTATAATGCTAATTGAAGTGCTCCAATACTGCCGTCCCACCTGCACCAATTAAACAAAGTAAGTGCTCAATAATTACATAAACAACAAAGCCTAAACATGTGCCAAATCATAAACAAATCTACCTATCTAGATTCACACTACCGTAAACAACATGTGGGGAGCTGCATGATGCTCCATGATTTCCGACGGCACCTTCTGCCAGATTATACAATTAACCAAGCAAATAAGCTAATATATATCCTAATCTAAAGTATAATGACATTAAGAATTCAAAGTTAATTCCCACCATTCTTTCTGGCCTGGTTGATTTACGTGATGGAAGGTGCTAAACTCCACCCAGCCGCATGTCTAGTTAGTTAGGAGACCCATGTAGCTAATTAGAAAATCAAAGTAGTAATAATGACATAAAATAATGAGTCATAATTCAGATCAATTCCTAAGTCTTATTAACTTACGAGACCACTCCCATTCTCCTTGTCCAAGCTTCAGCCGATTAGGTAAAACTCTTCTCTTGTCCTCTCTTCTCTCCATTGTCAAGTTATCTTCTAAGTGTTCATAACTATATTAATGGTGTATTAATTCCTAACACCATTTTAATGTAGTTTCCTAGTTAATTCTATCAAGTCTTGAAGCAAGGAACATCCTAGCTATTTTACAATAAATTGCCAACAATTGTACTCCAAGGAGTTGTCTTGATTCAACATCAATCCAAGGAGTAAACAAGGCTATCTAAGGTATTTTCATGTTTGAAAACCCTAGACAATTACTTCTACATGTCCGAAAATTATGTCTCCTAAACCCATATTCTCTTCATTATTTCATGAAGGAAACTTGGATCTTCAATCATCTCAAGGTGTATCAAAAAAAAATATACCTTGTTAAATTCCTAAGGTAAACTCTTGTAAAATTACTACAAATAATATTTATAAACTCTTGTTAGAAGTCTAACAAATAGATCTCCTATATATGTACAGGAGTTCGAATTCTCTACATCAAATAACATTTGGAGAGCTTAGAAATTCAAGGGAAAATCAAGAGCAAGAATTGTCTTGATTTAAGGGTAAGTTTATTAAATAAGGTTTATTAAGTTTAAGTTTGATTTAAGCTTCAAACTTTGTTATAAAAATTTTGTATAACCTTAAATAAATTAAAAAATCGAAAACTATAGGTTATATTGTCAAGGAAATAATTTATAACATATAAGGTAAGATTATTACCTTAAGGTATATATTAGGGGTAATAAGAATTCATTATTACTACATAAATATTAAAACCGAATGGTTTAGAGATTTTATGTTCTATTTTGGTTTATAATCATTCTAAGTCATTAGCATAACTTCTAGTGGTGGTATATGACTTATATACATTTATATTATAGAGTTTAAAACAAGTTTTAAAACCATATGATAAATTTTAATTGTGGCCGAGAGCATTACAAGATGTTTGGTGAATTTGAAATACAATAAGTGTATTAACTTATTTTATAAGTTTTTGGAACATTAAAAATAGCTACAAAGTATTTAAAATATTTTAATAAGTTATGTGGTTATGATGTAATTTTTGAAAAGTTTAGAGTACAAATATAAATTACCGAGCACATAAGGAATTACTTGATATATTTATGGTATAATATAAAGTAGGAATTAATATTATGAATTTTAGTGAATTTAAATAAGTGTTTAAGTGTTAAGAATAACATTTATAAAGTGTTTGGGACCAGTTTGTGATTATTGGGAAGTTTAGAGTCTTACCGATAATACATATGATTTTATGGGTATTGAAGTATTAATTATGAAATTAAGTCTTGGTCAAAGTGTTGACCAAAAACTTTAGGTTAAAGTGATTTATGACTTAAAATTAAGTTTATAAAAGTTTTGGGTTAAAAGTGTAAATTAGAAAATTATATGTTGAAACCGAAAGGTTATGAAGTTAATTGATAAATTATTAAGTTATTATGTCATCTAGACAATTAAAAATATGTAACATAATAGTACATAAATAAATACATACATATATATGACTTTAAAGGATTTATAAATAAATCATAAAGGAATACAAAATAAGTTAAACTTAAAGTTATAAGGTAATTAAAAGAATTACCACACAGTACAAGTCATTATTTAAGACTATATAATTAGAATATATAAGAATACCTTACATGTTAATAAGGATAAGGAATTAAAGAAACAATCTAAGCATGGAGAAATAAATCTCACATGAAATAACAACTGAGAGATTGTTGAATAAATCCAATAAAATTATTATACAAGGGTAACATAAATTAACCCTCAGTTAACCCTATTCTAGGACTATACTTGACCAGACGTTGACCAGGGTATATCAACTGCAACCTACGGTGAACGGTATGGGATTCTTGCAACCTGTTTTCTACCGGATTACACCGGCTTGTGTGCTATCTGTTGTTTGAAATAACGACCAAGATAATTAATGTAAAATGTTGTTTACTCTTGTGCGCTGTTTGTATTATTTTATGTGCGTGAATGTTGCTAACTACAACGTGTATGTCCCACGCATACAAACACTACTATACCAGTGGATTAAATACCTGCGCTTCAGTATACCGAGGACTTGTACTCGAGTCTCTCACTAACTTCACTTTATAACAACGTCATTATCCTAAACGTGATAATTGACAATACACATTGTGTTCTTGTTTAACGTCTTTATATGACACTTAACAATTCTATACTTCGAGACGAGGAGCCCAGTTGGATCTGGCCATGCATGCTACAGGAGTTGACCTGTCTCAGGTCGTCTCCTACTACGTCGCGACGGAACATTCAGTTGGGAGGAAGACTCTATTCCTCCCGGGATTCAAATGCCCATCAGTTCAGTTTGAGGAAGATTTCATTCCTCTAGTGGGATTCATTTTCCCACGCCTCTCAGTTCAGGGTTTAACTACGTTATCTCCTGGGGTTTTTATACCCAACCTTTCTCTATAACGAGGTCACTATACCTCCACTATATTGATATACTTTTATACATCTGTCAGTCCCACTGTGTGGACCCGACAGCTATCAGACATTTCAGTTCAGCTAACTTGACCTTCAGTGTCTTGTTCTATGTGACATTATTGTCCTTGTTTGGATACTTGTTATCATCAGATTATGCTTGTTTACAGCTTTATAAAGATGAACTGCATGTGTTCGACAAAGTAGTTGGTGTGGCCCAGTAGACGATGGGCTGCACGTTTTCCATACCAGCATTGTTTGCTGAGCCCCTTTGGGGGCACCCCCATTTTTCAGGTACCTGAAGTTTAAGGAGATCACCACACTGAGTGTAGGTGGGGTAGACCAAGCTTTGGGAGTCTACTATCTATTAGTTAATTATCTTATTTCAGTATTTTACTTTGAGTTTGATTCCTAGTATCTCGGGTTGTATCTGTATTCCAGACCGTGACATTTGAGGATTGTATTTGGACTTAGCCTTGTTGGTCACAAGGGTGGCCAACGGCATTGAATACCACCGCCCGGTTGTTGTATTTATTTCCGCTGCAGTTGTATTTTATTGGGAGTGATCGCCGTTCAGTTTATTGGATTTTGGGTTGGGGTATTACAAAAATGGTATCAGAGCCTAGTTACGCTCTGGATACAAGGATACACCGAGATTAGGATTTCTAAAGTTTTAGGTTAAGGGTTGAGAGATGGTATTGAAAGGAGTTTAAGTTAGTTTATATACTTAGACTACTATCCAAGATCAGAATTGTGACCACAGTACCTAATATACCTCAACATCCTGCAGATGTCAGGAAGAGGAGGACGACGTGGACAGGCCGATGAGGAGCCATCCATCAGGCTGGCAGACATTGCTACTCTGATTGCTCAGGCATTTGCACAGGCAGGGTTGCACAACAGCAGCAGCTACCTCCACCACCACCACCCAGAGAGAGAGATTGGGTGAAGAGTTCGGCTGATCTCAGGCCAACTCCCTTCAAAGGGCAGATTGACCCTACACACTTAGAAACTTACATCATGGAGATGGAGACAGCGTTCGAGACGCTTGCAGTCCCACCTAGGGAGAAGGTAAGGCTTGCTACTTTTACCTGAAGGATGCAGCGAGAGATTGGTGGAATATGGTGAAGGCCGACCACCTGGACGACCCAGCTTTTACTTGGGGACACTACACTGCACTACTCAGGGGCAAATACTACCCGGCCCACACCAGGATGGTGAAGACTAGGGAGTTTGATGCATTGGATGAAATACCCCAAACCTTAATATATTGTTTAAACACTTAAACATGGTGTATTAAGACTAAAAAGAGTCTTAGAAACATTAGTAAACAAGTTTAAACAAAAGAAAACACAAAATGTGCTTTAAAGTCAATAAGAGCCAAAATGTGCTCTAAGCTTGGGATAAACTTGGTTAAGACCAAATGAACTTACCAAGACCTCATTTATACACTAATGAACATATTAATCAGTTACCAAAGAAAACCAAGCTAGGAAACAAGTTTAAACACAAAATGTGCTTTAAGGAGTCTTAAAGCACATTTTTGAAAAATTGTCTTGTAAATGAGTTTTGAATGGCTAGATGTCCATCATTACTCTTAAATATATATGTGTACTATATAATATCACATTTGGGTGCCTATATTAGTGGGAAATCAAAAATTTCACTTCTATGTGCCTTGTTTTATGAATAGTAACTTTTATAAGCTATTTTGTAACATATGTTTGTATAAGTATTTAAATTGACAAACAAAGACTATATTACCCTCCTACTACTATTTGGGGCCGGTTTTTAAGGTTGGTGACACACCACCTTGGTTAGCTTGTTAACAAAATAAGTAAACTACTTAAGTACCCTTTTTACTTTATAAGTACAAATATCTTCATAAAGTAAATTCTATCTCATTCTCTCATTTCCTTTCCTTGCTCACACGGTTTCCACCCACCTCTCTTCTTCCTTTCTTCTTTGTTCTCTCACGATAGAACCACTACCACCATTAAAACACAAGCTTTGATCTCTTGTAAAACCTTGCTCACTTGTCCAAATCAAAAACAAACACCACCAATCTCTTCCTCTCCTCAAGCTCTTCATTCTATCTTCTCCAAACTTCAAGACAACCATTTCGGTGCCATGGAGTTTCTCCATTGAAGGAGCTTGAGCTTGTTTGACTACATATTATTACTCTCCTTGGATTCTAGGTAAGGAATCTCAAATAAAAACTTCCTTTCCTCCTTGTTTTTGTCATGTCCGAAAATATGTATTGAAGGAGCTTTTTATGTGACTTTGTTCTAGCTTCATTCCAACTCTTCATGGACTAGGTGGAGTCCTCTCTTGCTAGATATTCAAACTCTCTTCAAAGAGCAAGGTAAAACAACTACATTAATGTTTTTGAAACAATGTAAAACTAGGGTTTACAATGAGATGGAGCTTATAGCTTGAATACTCATTTCAATGTTTGTATATTGTTTAGAGCTTGTCAAAGAATCAAGTAATCTATTGGTTTTCTAAAGGAAACAAGAAAGAAGTTATTTTGCAAAAGAGGTAAATCTACTAACCTAATGTTATTTTAATGCCTTAGGAGAAATGAGCTCATAAATGCTTATTAAACTACCTAAAGAGCCAATGGTGAATGACTTAGTAAAGTGTTCCAGGAGCTTAGTAAAAGGCATATGTGTTGTTGAGTGTATTTGCAGGTTAAAGGCAAATATATTGTGGAAATTCAGTGTTTATGATTTGTGCATTTTAAGGGCCTAAGAGCCATGTCATTTAAGGGCCTAAGTGCCATGCAATTTAAATTGTGCACTATATTGTGATGTAGTGCTTTGTAGGTGAAGTTTGTGTATAATAAGTACTTGATGGATTTTTAGTGTTCTTGGTTGTTTGTTGGTAAAAACAATGTGTTTTGGGTTAGTAATGTTCTAGGAGAACCTATGTCAAAATTTGGGTAACAAATGTGAAGTTCTAAGTGTTAAAATGAGTTTGATAAGTTAAGGAGTATTTAAAATGGTTAAGTGTTGTTCTTGTGTAAAAAAACATGCATTAAGGTGATTTAGGATGTAATAAGGGCTTAGGCATGAGCTTGAGATCTTAGTATGTACCAAAGGCATTTTGGGACTTAGTAAAGACTTAGGCAAACTTTGGTAAACTAAGGTGAATGTATGAACTTGAGAAAGGATTTGAAGTAATGATATAAGGAGTTAGTTGTGAGAGATGATGCTTGGGAGATGATGTTAAAACAAGGAGGAAGCATTTTGGGATAGTAGTTACCATAGGTGAGAAACACCATCTAGGAAACCTAGTATGAAATAACATAAGTGTTAAGGAATTTTTACAAGGAAATAAGTAAAGGCTTAAGGAGTTAGAAAATGAGTTTCATGGGTGTTATATGTGGATATAAAGTTACCAAATGTTGCTAGGAAGCATTAAGAGGCCTTAGGAGAAGGTTGGTGAAGAATTGGCAAAGTTTGGGTAAGATTAGGAGGCGACCGACCCAGGGGCCCACCCAGTTTTTGGGTCGGTCGAGCCTCTGTTAGATGTTAGGAAAGTGTTCTGTAATGGACCGACCCAGAAGGTTGGGTCGGACATGGGTCGGTCGGTCAAGTTTCAAAGGAAGGAAAATGTTCGCACATGGACCGACCCAGAATGGTGGGTCGGACGTGGGTCGGACGGACATGATTATGAGGAGGTAAAAGGGTTCTGTAATGGACCGACCCAGAAGGTTGGTCGGACATGGGTCGGTCAAGGTAAAGTTTTTCAGACCCGAAGACCACTGGGAGGGTCCGACCCAGTTGTGGGTCGGACGGTGGGTCGGTCGGACCTAAACTTGTAAAAAAAAAAAACAGAAAAGAATGTGACTTATGTAGTTAACCCTAGGGTGTATAATGAAGCAACCTAGGGTAAGATAGACATTAAAACATGTCATACAATTGTGTTAAACACTTAGTAAATTTGGAGGTTAAGTAAGTTAATTAACCGACGTTCTTGAATTACGTATAGGAGTGACCTACGGAGGAAGCCAAACGAGGCAAGGACCAAGGTATGGTTTTCTTGCAGTCTGTTGTCTAGCGGTTTACACCGGTTTGTGTGTGTTGTATGTTTTTCTGTGTGTTTACAACGTTATAAGATTTAAACATGTAATGAGTTTACAGTGTTTTATACTATTGTTATGTGTTGTTGTGACTCACTTTCCCTTGTGTGTGTCTAACAAGTCTTACCAACTATTGTGTGTTGGTCGTTAAGTTCCACTATGAACTTCTAACAAGTGTTAACTGGAAGTGAGGAATCCGGTTGTCCGGTCATGCATGTAAGTTAAGAGTAGATATCTGAATCAGATTCGACTCTTATGTTGTTAAGATTGTTCACCTTAATTTGGCGTTCGATCTCCCGCTAGCTTCTTCCAAAGCTTACCTATTCTGACTTATGATCGGTTTAGTGGGAACCTGTGTTTGTGTGGTGTGTTCGGGTCACTAAATCCGAACCATCTGTGACTTAAGTTACTCGTTCGTCTAACAGAACGGTAATGAGTGTGTTTAACGAGCTTGACATGAGAGTGAATCACTCTCTAGGCTCTTATGTTATTTGACCCTTGTGGTTTGTTATCGTGGAGTGAAAATCCACTGTGTATGTGTTGTTGAGCTATGCACTATTGATGCCATGCTCCATGTTATGTTATGCTATGTATAAATTGAATGCCATGTTATAATGACAAGTAGCTGCGCGTATCCCGGTAGCCGATGGGCTGCGCGTTAGCCATACCAGCCAAGGTTGCTGACCCCCTCGGGGGATCCATATTTCTTATACTGCAGGATGAGGATCGAAGAAGCGGAGTGGCTCTAGATCCTAGGGTGCAGGTTTACTTTTGTATACTTTTGGGGATGTTGGCCCGGGATGCGCCTGTGCTCCCGTGGCGTTGTTGGATTTGGTTGTGACAGTTTACAGTTATGCTAAACAGTGAAGGTTGTATATGTAAACACTCGGTATTGTATATGATGTAATTATGGTTTAGTTTATTTGCTCGGGAGTCTGATCATCAGACCGGTACAAGTGTATTGTTCTGCCTTGTCAACCACGTGGGTGGTTGGCGGCGTTGTAGCACCGAAGCGTTAGTTACTGTTTAGTTGTTTATTTCCGCTGCGATTTCATTTAGTATCATGTGCGTATTAGGGGTGTTACAAAAAGTGGTATCAGAGCGAAGTATCGCTCTGATGACAAGAATACCGAGCTTAGGAATATACCGAGTTAGGAAACCTAACTACAGATACCTAAGTGATCAGTTATGGAAAGGTTAACCACTAACTAAGTGTGGAAATACCTTATTGTCGGGAAGCGTTACGATCGTTGGACCGATAAGTGTGTAAGCATATTGCTAATGAATACTCATGTGAATACAGATGTCAGGTAGACCACGCGGTAGAGGCCGCGGAAGTGGTACTAGTACTGGGGGTGACCAGGGCGAGAACACTACGGCTCAGGTTATGGCTGAGGCTGTAGCAGCCGCTGTGGCCCAGATGGTACCCCAGCTCGTAGCTGCGATCCAGCAGGGGCAGATGCCCGGAGTACAGCCACCACCGCCACCGCCACCGCCACGAGAGACCAACTGGGTCAAGGCATTGGCAGACTTGAGACCCCCTTCATTTCATGGGAGACCGACCCACGTAAGCTGGAGGCGTACATCTCCGAGTTGGAGACCGCCTACGAGACCTTGGCTGTGCCCGCAGAGGCTAAGGTCCGTCTTGCCGCTTACTATCTGAAGGGTTCGGCACAAAATTGGTGGAAGCTAGTGAGAGAGGACCGGATGGCGGATCCTCAGTTCGGTTGGAGGGAGTACACGGCTCTGCTGCGAGCCAAATACTACCCCGTGCACGTTCAGGAGGCCAAGCGCCTCGAGCTGGATAGTCTGAGGCAGGGGGACAAGGTGTCGGTTGATGAGTACTACACCGCCTTCACCGGCCTTGTCCACCTGTTACCGGACCTGGGATACTCGAACCGGGTGCTGGTAAACCGTTTCTACAACGGTCTCAGCCACCGTCTTCGCTATGGGATGGGGCCAGCTGAGTATACTACCTTACAGGTAATTTAAGTAAAGAGTGATGTGAATATGTGTAGTCTATAAGTGAGTAATAATGTGAGTTTGTGAGTATGTATTGCGGGGCATGACTGATCATCCTAAATACAGGAGTGCTATCATGCCGCTGCTAAGGTAGAGATTACGTCCGTCTGAGGGACGAGGAGAATGCGCACAAGCGCAAGGCCACGAGCGAGGGCCAGAGTTCGCAGGGGTATGGGGGAGGAAGAGAAGGAAATCCTATCCCCAGCCCCAGAAGAGTCAGCACCAGGGTGATAAGGGCCAAGCCCAAACCACCACCGCTGAGGAGCCACTGAAGCTCACATATGCTTACGCGGCGAAGCCCCTACGCTCTTACCCACCAAAGGGTAATGGTTTAACCAAGTGTAATAAGTTGATGTGTATATTAATAAGTTGTGAAATGAGTACTGAGTGTGTATTGTGTTAGCAGCTAGCACGGGCTCTGGACCGGAGCGCCACTATTACTGTAAGTGGTGCAATGGAGACCACCCCGCAAGGACTGCAAAGGGAATGAGGTGCAGTGTCGTTACTGCGAGGAGTGGGGCCACCGTGACCATGAGTGTTACCGGAACCCCAACAGCAGAGTCAACAAGCCCAAGGGGCAGTGGAAGGGTAAGGCCACAGCAGCTATTGATGGCCCGAAGACGGCTAACCAGCCACCCACCGATCAGAGGCATACTGATTCCCAGAAGGGGAAAGGGTCGGGACCTAGCAAGGCCACCCTGAATGTGGTGGACCGGTCTGAGGCGCCAGGGCCCTCTTCTAGACCAGGTACCGCCTAAACTGTTGAATGTAATAAGTGATTGCATACCGCATTTCATGCTTATGTGTGTTAGTGAGTTCAAGTGTATTATCATGTGAGTAAGGAGTTAAAGTATAGTGTGAGAGACACCTAATTAGATAATTCTAAACTGAAAGGAACCTTCAATATATGTTATCCAATCCCACCCACACCAAACCCTGAAGAGACCACCATCAACATCACCCGACTTTCCAATGGAGCAATGTCAGGTTATCCAGCCAGGTATGATACTCTTAAGTGGATACCTGACACCGGAGGCACAAGTCCATATCATCAGACGATGCGACGAACTTGGAGCTAAACCTGGAGGTTTCTACACACCTGAATATCCGAACGGATCAAGAATGCAATTGAAGATGATGTGCATGGGTAAGGACTGGAACCCTTACACCAAGTCATATCAAGAAGTGCGAGCCGAAGATGGAGCAACGGTACCAAGTATACCTGAGGAGTTCCGTGCGGTCGTTAATCACGCCGTGGGAATTGCTCAACAAGTTGAAACGGAATCAATTCCAAGTGTGGAAGCAGATTTATGTATTGTGAACTTCTACCAGAAAGGTGGACGGTTAGGATTACACCAAGATAGGACGAGTCACCCGAGTCTCTAAGTAAGGGAGTACCCGTGGTGTCTTGGTCCATTGGTGATACCGCAGTATTTGTATATGGCGAGCAGAAGCGTGCTGATCTCGCCAGGAAGTTAATGTTGAAGTCAGGAGATGTACTAATCATGGGTGGGCAGTCAAGGATGCTATATCATGGCATCAGGAAGATCAAACTAAATACCGCACCGTCGGCAGTGATCAATGCCACACACATGAAACCCGGACGTTTGAATTTGACCTTCAGACAATTCTAAACCTTGTATACCTTGTAATGTGTTAAGCCAGTATATGTTAAGGGAGTTATGTATGTTTAAGTTATATCAACCATGTAAACCAACAATGTTGTAAAGAGGAAGTGATAATGAATAAAGTGGAGTTATTGAAGTTATCAACCGTGTTGTTACCCAGTACTTATTAGTTTGCCAATGAATTAGGCTGTGCACTCGGAACGGGAGGTACATTGAGTGTCTGCAATGAGGCAGAAGCCGGCAAGAGCGGCACAATCCTCACCGGTACCTTTCCAGTGAATGGCGTGGATGCATCGATCTTGTTCGACTCTGGAGCCTCGCACACATTCGTTTCGCTATCTTTTGCGAAGAGGCTGGGGTTAGATGGAGAAGAGATGCCAGACTTCTTGGTCACTCTCCATCGAAAGAGACGGATGGTGTACCCGCTACCACCGAGATGTCATTGTACGAATCAGAGGTGAAGAGTTCCCGATCGACCTGATAGAGTTCGACGGACTTGGATTTGATGTGATTGTCGGGATGAACTGGTTGGAGCGGTACAAGGGCAGAATCCTGTGTGCCGAGCATCGACTGCTTCTTCTAGTCGGAGTCCATCTGGGGTTACCATATCTTACCGCCAGAGGCCCAGGGAGCCTTCGACTCATCATCATCACCGCCATGGCCATGTATCGTGAGTTACGACGAGGGAGTGATGTGTACCTCTGCTATGTCCAGGACATAGAGAGAGACCCTGAGTTTAGCCCAGATGTGCCGGTAGTGTCGGAGTTTCCTGATGTATTGTCCTAAGGAACTGCGCGGGCATGCCGCCAGCACGAGAGTTGAGTTTGAGATCGACTTAGTACCGGGCACTAGACCCATTGCGAAAGCACCTTATCGTATGGCTCCAGCAGAGATGACAGAGCTCAAGGAGCAGCTGAGAGACCTACTCGACAAGGGCTTCATCCGCCCTAGTGTGTCGCCATGGGGAGCGCCAGTCCTCTTCGTGAAGAAGAAGGACGGTAGCCTCCGCCTGTGTATTGATTATCGGGAGCTGAATGCTGTTACGGTGAAAAACCGTTACCCTTTACCACGCATCGACGATCTATTTGATCAGCTGAGGGGTGCATCAGTATTCTCCAAGATAGACTTACGTTCCGGATACCATCAGATTGCCATCCGTGACAGTGATATCCAGAAGACAGCTTTCAGAACGAGGTATGGGCATTATGAGTTCACAGTTATGCCATTTGGCTTATCGAATGCACCAGCCAAGTTCATGGACTTAATGAACCGCTTGTTCCAAGATCAGTTGGACAAGTCAGTGGTAGTCTTCATCGATGACATTCTTGTGTATTCTAAATCTAGAGGTGAGCACGAAAGCCACCTGAGAGATGTGTTGCAAACCCTGAGGAGAAACCAGTTGTATGCAAAATTTTCGAAATGTGAATTTTGGTTGAACCAAGTATCCTTCCTTGGGCATGTGATTTCTGATGCCGGGATCGCTGTTGATCCGGCAAAGATAGATGCAGTGCGCACCTGGCCTAGGCCGAAGACAGTCACTGATATCAGGAGCTTCCTCGGTCTGGCAGGTTATTATAGGAGGTTTGTGAAGGACTTCTCCAGTATCTCGAAGCAGATGAGACTTCCTTGAATGATAGAAGTGATGCACCATTCGAGTGGACAGTCGACTGTGAGTTTCTTTCGCGAGTCTCAAGGATGCTCTGACATCTGCACCAGTCCTGACTATACCAGACGGTCCAGATGGTTTTGAGGTCTACTGCGACACGCATCAGGCAGAGGTATGGGTTGTGTATTGATGCAACACGGGAAGGTCGTGGCGTACGCCTCCCGTCAGTTGAAAAAGCATGAGGAGAACTACCCTACCCACGACTTGGAACTGGGTGCCATTGTCTTCGCATTGATGTGGCGGCGACATTATTTTATGGGGTGAGTGTGACAATCTATTCTGATCATAAAAGCTTAAAGTACTTGTTCACTCAGAAAGAGTTGAACATGAGGCAAAGAAGGTGGGTTGAGTTTCTGAATGACTATGATATTAATCTGCAATACAAAGAGGGTAAGGCAAATGTGGTAGCTGACGCGCTAAGTCGCCGAGCACACTCTCTCCATTCGCTAGTCTCTTATACTGGCTTGGTTGAAGAGGTGCGGAGTGCTCAGATGACGGATCAGTACATGCTGGAGATCCGGCAGAAGCTTATTGATGGCACATTCGAGGGTCAGAAGTACGACTTCAGACTCCATGATGATGACCTGATTAGGCTGAATGGCCGCTTGTGTATACCTAGGGGTAGCGCTGAGTTGAAGGAGCGCATATTGAGTGAATCCCATTGTTCTTCTACTACTTCGATTCACCCCGGAGCTTCAAAGATGTATAAAGGTATGAAGAGGTATTTTTGGTGGACTGGAATGAAGAAAGATGTTAGTGATTATGTGTTGAGGTGTCTCACTTGCCAGAAGGTCAAGTTTGAGCACCGACGGCCTGGTGGTATGGTACAGCCAATGCCAGTGCCTGAGTGGAAGTTCCATGATATCTCCATGGACTTTGTAGTAGGGCTTCCGCCTACAAGGGGAGGTCTGAATATGATATGGGTGATAGTTGACCGACTAACCAAGTGGCCCGATTCATTCCGATGAAGGACACTTGGAAAGTGGCAAGATTGGCAGAACTGTTTGATAAAGAGATTGTAAGACATCATGGTGTACCGAAAACGATTGTATCTGACAGAGACCCCAGATTCTTATCCAGATATTGGAAGTCCACACGAGAGGCATTGGGTACTGAATTGAAATTGAGTACAGCGTTTCACCCACAGACCGATGGTCAGAGTGAGCGCACTATTCAGACACTTGAGGACATGCTACGTGCTTGTGCACTTGACTTTCAGACCAGCTGGATTGATAAGTTACATCTGATCGAGTTTAGTTACAACAACAGTTATCATGCTTCGATCAAGATGTCTCCCTTCCAGGCCTTGTACGGTAGACCATGCCGCACACCATTATGCTGGGATGAGTCGAGTGAGACGGTCATTATAGGACCAGAGTATCTTGAGCAAGTTCAGGCAGAAGTTCGCCAGATCAGGGCTAATATGAAAGCAGCTCAGGATAGGCAGAAGTCGTACGCAGATGTGCGCCGACGTGACCTGGAGTTCGCCGTGGGCGATCAGGTATTTCTGAGAGTGTCCCCCATGAAGGGAGTGTTTCGTTTTGGCCAGAAAGGCAAGTTGAGCCCAAAGTATGTGGGGCCTTACGTTGTGACGGAGCGGATCGGCCCGGTAGCCTATAGACTAGACCTACCCCTACCCGCCGAGCTGGGCAAGGTACATGACGTATTTCATGTGTCCCAGTTGAAGAAGTATATGTCTCATCCGTCTCATGTGCTTCAGCCTGAAAGCTAACCTTAGAGCCGACCATGCGATCAGTGGAGACTCCGGTACGGATTCTGGATGCTAAGACTCGAGACACTCGCCATAAGTCTGTGAGACTGGTGAAGGTTCTCTGGTCTAACCAGGACGTTGAGGAGGCCACTTGGGAGCTGGAAGATAAGATGAAGGCGAAGTACCCGTCATTGTTTACTTCTTAGTTCTTATTGTATAGGGTACGGGGCGTACCCCTTTTTAAGGGGGGTAGAGCCGTTTCGGTTATGTGTGTACGACGTGTATTTGAATACATCGTCTATGTTATGTTACAGACCGTTGTGTCTGATGATGTGATATGTTGTATGGACCTTGTGTCCAATGTTATGTAATGTTGTATGGACCTTGTGTCCAATGTTATGTTATGTTGTATGGACCTTGTGTCCAATGTATGTAATGTTGTATGGACCTTGTGTCCAATGTTATGTTATGTTGTATGGACCTTGTGTCCAATGTATGTATGTTGTATGGACCTGGAGTCCAATGTTATGTAAGTGTGTTGTTAGTAACGTATGGAAGTATTGTTTATAAGTGTTCCCGTGTTCTAATATTTGGGATATGTGGAAGTATGAACTTTGAGGACAAAGTTCTTTTAAGGGGGGTAGATTGAAATACCCCAAACCTTAATATATTGTTTAAACACTTAAAACATGGTGTATTAAGACTAAAAAGTCTTAGAAACATTAGTAAACAAGTTTAAACAAAGAAAACACAAAATGTGCTTTAAAGTCAATAAGAGCCAAATGTGCTCTAAGCTTGGGATAAACTTGGTTAAGACCAAATGAACTTACCAAGACCTCATTTATACACTAATGAACATATTAAATCAGTTACCAAAGAAAACCAAGCTAGAAAACAAGTTTAAACACAAAATGTGCTTTAAGGAGTCTTAAAGCACATTTTTGAAAAATTGTCTTGTAAATGAGTTTTGAATGGCTAGATGTCCATCATTACTCTTAAATATATATGTGTACTATATAATATCACATTTGGGTGCCTATATTAGTGGAAATCAAAAATTTCACTTCTATGTGCCTTGTTTTATGAATAGTAACTTTTATAAGCTATTTTGTAACATATGTTTGTATAAGTATTTAATTGACAAACAAAGACTATATTACCCTCCTACTACTATTTGGGGCTGGTTTTTAAGGTTGGTGACACACCACCTTGGTTAGCTTGTTAACAAAATAAGTAAACTACTTAAGTACCCTTTTTACTTTATAAGTACAAATATCTTCATAAAGTAAATTCTATCTCATTCTCTCATTTCCTTTCCTTGCTCACACGGTTTCCCACCTCTCTTCTTCCTTTCTTCTTTGTTCTCTCACACGATAGAACCACTACCACCATTAAAACACAAGCTTTGATCTCTTGTAAAACCTTGCTCACTTGTCCAAATCAAAACAAACACCACCAATCTCTTCCTCTCCTCAAGCTCTTCATTTCTATCTTCTCCAAACTTCAAGACAACCATTTCGGTGCCATGGAGTTTCTCCATTGAAGGAGCTTGAGCTTGTTTGACTACATATTATTACTCTCCTTGGATTCTAGGTAAGGAATCTCAAATAAAAACTTCCTTTCCTCCTTGTTTTTGTCATGTCCGAAAATATGTATTGAAGGAGCTTTTTATGTGACTTTGTTCTAGCTTCATTCCAACTCTTCATGGACTAGGTGGAGTCCTCTCTTGCTAGATATTCAAACTCTCTTCAAAGAGCAAGGTAAAACAACTACATTAATGTTTTTGAAACAATGTAAAACTAGGGTTTACAATGAGATGGAGCTTATAGCTTGAATACTCATTTCAATGTTTGTATATTGTTTAGAGCTTGTCAAAGAATCAAGTACTCTATTGGTTTTCTAAAGGAAACAAGAAAGAAGTTATTTTGCAAAAGAGGTAAATCTACTAACCTAATGTTATTTTAATGCCTTAGGAGAAATGAGCTCATAAATGCTTATTAAACTACCTAAAGAGCCAATGGTGAATGACTTAGTAAAGTGTTCCCAGGAGCTTAGTAAAAGGCATATGTGTTGTTGAGTGTATTTGCAGGTTAAAGGCAAATATATTGTGGAAATTCAGTGTTTATGATTTGTGCATTTTAAGGGCCTAAGAGCCATGTCATTTAAGGGCCTAAGTGCCATGCAATTTAAATTGTGCACTATATTGTGATGTAGTGCTTTGTAGGTGAAGTTTGTGTATAATAAGTACTTGATGGATTTTTAGTGTTCTTGGTTGTTTGTTGGTAAAAACAATGTGTTTTGGGTTAGTAATGTTCTAGGAGAACCTATGTCAAAATTTGGGTAACAAATGTGAAGTTCTAAGTGTTAAAATGAGTTTGATAAGTTAAGGAGTATTAAAATGGTTAAGTGTTGTTCTTGTGTAAAAAACATGCATTAAGGTGATTTAGGATGTAATAAGGGCTTAGGCATGAGCTTGAGATCTTAGTATGTACCAAGGCATTTTGGGACTTAGTAAAGACTTAGGCAAACTTTGGTAAACTAAGGTGAATGTATGAACTTGAGAAAGGATTTGAAGTAATGATATAAGGAGTTAGTTGTGAGAGATGATGCTTGGGAGATGATGTTAAAACAAGGAGAGAAGCATTTTGGGATAGTAGTTACCATAGGTGAGAAACACCATCTAGGAAACCTAGTATGAAATAACATAAGTGTTAAGGAATTTTTACAAGGAAATAAGTAAAGGCTTAAGGAGTTAGAAAATGAGTTTCATGGGTGTTATATGTGGATATAAAGTTACCAAATGTTGCTAGGAAGCATTAAGAGGCCTTAGGAGAAGGTTGGTGAAGAATTGGCAAAGTTTGGGTAGATTAGGAGGCGACCGACCCAGGGGCCCACCCAGTTTTTGGGTCGGTCGAGCCTCTGTTAGATTTAGGAATGTTCTGTAATGGACCGACCCAGAAGGTTGGGGTCGGGTCGACATGGGTCGGTCGGTCAAGTTTCAAAGGAAGGAAAATGTTCGCACATGGACCGACCCAGAATGGTGGGTCGGACGTGGGTCGGACGGACATGATTATGAGGAGGTAAAGGGTTCTGTAATGGACCGACCCAGAAGGTTGGGTCGGACATGGGTCGGTCAAGGTAAAGTTTTTCAGACCCGAAGACCACTGGGAGGGTCCGACCCAGTTGTGGGTCGGACGGTGGGTCGGTCGGACCTAAACTTGTAAAAAAAAAAAAACAGAAAAGAATGTGACTTATGTAGTTAACCCTAGGTGTATAATGAAGGCAACCTAGGGTAAGATAGACATTAAAACATGTCATACAATGTGTTAAACACTTAGTAAATTTGGAGGTTAAGTAAGTAATTAACCGACGTTCTTGAATCGTATAGGAGTGACCTACGGAGGAAGCAAACGAGGCAAGGACCAAGGTATGGTTTTCTTGCAGTCTGTTGTCTAGCGGTTTTACACCGGTTGTGTGTGTTGTATGTTTTTCTGTGTGTTTACAACGTTATAAGATTTAAACATGTAATGAGTTTACAGTTGTTTATACTATTGTTATGTGTTGTTGTGACTCACTTTCCCTTGTGTGTGTCTAACAAGTCTTACCAACTATTGTGTGTGGTCGTTAAGTTCCACTATGAACTTCTAACAAGTGTTAACTGGAAGTGAGGAATCCGGTTGTCCGGTCATGCATGTAAGTTAAGAGTAGATATCTGAATCAGATTCGACTCTTATGTTGTTAAGATTGTTCACCTAATTTGGCGTTCGATCTCCCGCTAGCTTCTTCCAAAGCTTACCTATTCTGACTTATGATCGGTTTAGTGGGAACCTGTGTTTGTGTGGTGTGTTCGGGTCACTAAATCCGAACCATCTGTGACTTAAGTTACTACTCGTTCGTCTAACAGAACGGTAATGAGTGTGTTTAACGAGCTTGACATGAGAGTGAATCTACTCTCTAGCTCTATGTTATTTGACCCTTGTGGTTTGTTATCGTGGAGTGAAAATCCACTGTGTATGTGTTGTTGAGCTATGCACTATTGATGCCATGCTCCATGTTATGTTATGCTATGTATAAAATTGAATGCCATGTTATAATGACAAGTAGCTGCGCGTATCCCGGTAGCCGATGGGCTGCGCGTTAGCCATACCAGCCAAGGGTTGCTGACCCCCTCGGGGGATCCATATTTCTTATACTGCAGGATGAGGATCGAAGAAGCGGAGTGGCTCTAGATCCTAGGGTGCAGGTTTACTTTTGTATACTTTTGGGATGTTGGCCCGGGATGCGCCTGTGCTCCCGTGGCGTTGTTGGATTTGGTTGTGACAGTTTACAGTTATGCTAAACAGTGAAGGTTGTATATGTAAACACTCGGTATTGTATATGATGTATTATGGTTTAGTTTTTTGCTCGGGAGTCTGATCATCAGACCGGTACAAGTGTATTGTTCTGCCTTGTCAACCACGTGGGTGGTTGGCGGCGTTGTAGCACCGAAGCGTTAGTTACTGTTTAGTTGTTTATTTCCGCTGCGATTTCATTTAGTATCATGTGCGTATTAGGGGTGTTACTTGGAGCAGACGGGGAAGATGACCGTTGATGATTATTATGCTAAGTTTACTTCCCTACTCCGACTACTACCTACCTGGGATAGGTTACTCTGACCAAATTTTGGTTGACCGGTTTTACGGGGCTGACCCTCGACTTCAGTTTGGGATGGGACCAGTCATCCCCACCAGCTTGCAGGTAAAACAGAGTAATGTGATCAGTTGAAATTTTATTACCTACTTCATCATGGAGATTTGGAGAGTAATACCTTGAGATTTCAGGAATGCTATCATGCTGCCTCCGTGGTGGAGATCACTTGCAAGAGAAGGGATGCTTTGAGCTCCCAAAAGAGGAAGGACGGACCTGGTGGCGAAGATGCCAAGCAGGGGAACTCCAACAAAAGAAACAAACCCTATCAGAAAGGCCAAGGGTCCTATCAAGGGAAGGGGAACCAAACTACAAGGAACCCCCAGTCAGGAACCTACGGAGCAGCAACTTCACAGAAAACCTACCCATCTAAGGGTAGGCACCTAATCACAGTTAGATTTGAAACTTTTGTGATTATTTCAGTACCGTTGGATTGTATAATTAATCTGAATTGTATTAGGTTCTGGACATGGCTCAAACACGGGCCAGAAGTATGTCCGCCGTTTCAACTGTAAACAGTGCGGAAGGATCACCCCGGCGTCGACTGCCAAGGGGAGAAAGTCATGTGCCGCTACTGTTAGATACTCGGGCATCGTGCCTTCGAGTGTATCCGAAACCCGGAGATCAGGACACTAACCGCCCGGGAGCAAAGCCAAACACCGGCCCTAAGAATGGAGCTAGCGATACTCGCCCTCCACCAACAAACCAGGCTCAGGGATATAAGGGCAAAGGCCCAGCATCGGGACCCGCCCTGCATGTCATGGACCGCTCAGATGAGGCTGGTCCTTCTACCAACCCAGGTATTTCTAAACCATGTGAACCTGTTATTGAGCAATGGATGATGTGATGAGTGCTTGCATGCCTTGATTGCCTAATTGAGTAGGAAAGAATTAGTAAGACTCACTAGAAAATTTAAACCACGTAGGAAGGTATAAGATATGCTTTCCTATCCCCTCACCCCCCCCTCCCTGGAAGAAAACATTATCAAAGTACAAAAACCAGGAACGAACAATGTAAGGTTATCCAACCAGGTTTGATATTACTCAAAGGATACCTAACACCGGAGACACAAATTGCAATCATTAGAAATGTCAAGAATTGGGAGGCAGGACCAGGAGGGTTCTACACTCCAGAATTTCCAGGAGGATCAAAAATGAAGCTGAAAATTATGTGTTTGGGAAGGATTGGAATCCTTATACCAAGAACTACCAGGATACAAGAAATGGAGATGGAGCACAAGTGCCAAAAATCCCAGAAGAATTGTTACAAATTGTGGAGCAAGCGTTACTACAGCTCAGCAGCTAGAAGAAAATCCAGTTCCCAACTTAAGGGCTGATCTATGTATCATCAACTTCTATGAAGAAGGAGGCCGCTTAGGACTACATCAGGACAAGGATGAAACACAAGGGTCCCTCGATCAGGGGATACCAGTATTGTCTTGTCAATTGGAGATGACGCAGAGTTCGTGATGGCGAGCAAAGCGTGTGGACCTGCAAAGACAATCATATTGAATTCAGGAGTGTTCTTAATAATGGGTGGAAAGTCAAGGTTGCTATACCATGGTTGAATTAAGAGGATTAAAATGAACACAGCACCTTCGACAGTGATAAACACCACTCACATGAAACCAGGAAGATTAAGTTTAACCTTTAGAAAGTACTAGTGTTGTAATTGTTTTTAGACTTCAGAAAGGAGATCATCTCATCAATGAAGCATTATTGTTTGTGAAAGTGAATGTCTTTAGACCCCATCATGTATCAAAGTACTTACTCAGATTCTGTTATTAGGTTGCGCTAAGGAGACGGAAGGTGCCTTAAGTATACTTACTGAGGAGGAGGCCAGCAAGGGCGGCTCGATTCTCACTGGTACCTTTCCGGTTAATGGAGTGGATGCATTAGTACTGTTCGACTCCGGAGCCTCACATACTTTCGTTTCGCCTACGCTTGCGGGGAAGTTGGGGCTAGACGCTGTAGAGTTACCTGATTTTAAGGTGGCACTCCCGTCTAAGGAGAAGATCAGTTGCACTCGTCTTTATAGAGGAGCCACTATCAGTATTAAGGAGGAGGATTTTCCTATTGACCTTATTGAGTTTAGAGGTCTAGGATTCGACGTTATAGTCGGGATGGACTGGTTAGGGCGGCACAGAGGCCGCATTCTTTGTGCAGAGCGAAGACTGTTGCTTAAGAGCCATCAGGAGTGACAGTATCTTACCGTCAGAGCCCTAGGGCACCATCGATAAAAGTTATATCAGCTATGTCCATGTATAAGCATGTCAGGAAGCAGAAGGAAGTATAATTATGCTATGTTCAGGATGTGGAGTATGACCCTGATTTTGATCCAAATATGCCAGTGGTGTCAGAATTTCCAGATATTTTTCCAAAGGAACTTCCAGGCTTACCGCCATCCAGAGAGGTAGAGTTCTCCATCGAATTACTACCAGGTACCGGTCCCATAGCTAAGGCACCATACCGTATGGCACCAGTAGAGATGGCTGAGCTGAAGGAGTAGCTGAAAGATTTATTGGACAAGGGATACATACGACCTAGCGTATCTCTTGGGGGGCACCAGTGCTTTTTGTGAAAAAGAAGGATGGAAGCCTTCGGCTATGTATTGATTACAGGGAGCTTAATGCAATATCGGTGAAGAATAAATATCCACTACCACGGATTGATGATTTGTTTGATCAGTTGAGAGGAGCAAAAGTGTTTTCGAAGATCGATTTGAGATCAGGCTACCATCAGATACCCATCAGGGAGCAAGACATAGAAAAGACAGCATTCAGAACACGGTATGGCCACTATGAGTTTACAGTTATGCCTTTTGGCTTGTCAAATGCACCTGCAGTCTTCATGGATTTGATGAACAGATTATTCAGAGAGCAGTTGGATAAGACCGTGGTCGTATTCATCGATGACATCCTCATCTATTCGAAGTCTAAGGAAGAGCATGAGAGTCACCTCCGACATGTACTTGAGATCTTAAGGGAGAACCAGCTTTATGCTAAGTTCTCCAAATGTGAGTTTTGGTTAGACAGAGTTTCCTTTTTAGGACATGTTATCTCTGATGCTGGGATCGCAGTGGATCCAGCAAAGATAGAAGCAGTTCGCACTTGGCCTAGGCCAAAGACAGTTACGGACATCAGGAGTTTCCTTGGTTTAGCAGGATACTACAGAAGGTTTGTCAGAGACTTCTCCAAATAGCCAAACCTATGACCAGCTTAATGAAGAAGGACGCACCTTTCACATGGACTACTGAATGTGAGACCTCATTTGAGCTTTTGAAGAATGCTTTGACATCAGCACCAGTTTTGACTATACCTAAAGGCACAGAGGGTTATGAAGTTTACTGTGATGCATCAGGCAGAGGATTAGGGTGTGTACTCATGCAGAATGGGAAGGTAGTCGCCTACGTTCCCGACAGTTGAAGAAACATGAAGAGAATTATCCCACTCATGACTTGGAGCTTGGAGCAATTGTTTTTGCATTAAAGATCTGGCGCCACTACCTGTATGGTGTCCAGATGACCGTATATTCGGATCACAAGAGTTTGAAGTATGTATTCACCCAGAAGGAGTTAAACATGAGACAAAGAAGATGGGTTGAATTTCTTAAGGACTATGACATTGATTTGCAGTACAGGAAGGAAAGGCTAATGTAGTAGCAGACGCATTGAGTCGACGAGCACATTCCTTAAATGCCATTGTGGCTAGCTCGAGTCTTATAGACGACATACGTACCGCACAGCAGAAGGATCAGCGAATGATGGAGATCAGTCAGAAGTTGACTGACGGTACATTTGAGGGTGGTAAGTATGAGTTTCAGCTACATGATGATGGACTCATCAGATTGAAGGGCAGATTGTGTATTCCCAGAGACAGCACAGATATAAAGGAGCATATTCTTCGAGAGTCCCACACTTCTACCACATCTGTCCATCCAGGAGCTTCTAAGATGTACAGAGATCTAAAGAGGTATTTCTGGTGGAGTGGTATGAAGGGCGACGTGACAGAGTATGTGATTCGATGTCTCACTTGTCAGAAAGTGAAATTCGAACATAGACGACCAGGAGGTATGGTACAGTCTATGCCAGTTCCAGAATGGAAGTTTTATGACATTTCTATGGACTTCGTGGTGGGGACTACCACCTACGAGAGGAGGATTAAATATGATTTGGGTTGTTGTTGATCGACTGACTAAGGTTGCTAGGTTTATTCCGATGAAAGATACGTGGAAAGTGCCAAAGTTGGCAGAGCTATTTGAGAAAGAGATCATCAGACATCATGGAGTACCTAAGACTATTGTTTCAGATAGAGATACTAGATTTCTCTCACGATATTGGCGAGCTACTCGCGAAGCACTTGGCACCGAATTGAAGCTTAGCACAGCATTTCACCCTCAGACAGATGGTCAGTCAGAGAGGACTATTCAGACCTTAGAGGACATGCTACGAGCATGTGCCTTGGATTTCCAGGGCAGCTGGATAGATAGATTACATCTCATCGAGTTTGCTTACAATAACAGCTATCACGCCTCTATACAGATGTCACCTTTTCAGGCTTTATATGGCAGACCATGCCGCACACCTTTGTGCTGGGACGAGTCTAGTGAGACCGTCATCATTGGGCCTGAGTACTTAGAGCAAGTCCAGGCAGAGGTACAGCAGATCAGAAACAATATGAAAGCAGCACAGGACAGACAAAAATCATATGCTGATGAGAGGCGACGAGACCTTGAGTTCGCAGTTGGCGATCAGGTATTTCTACGAGTTTCACCCATGAAGGGTGTATTCAGATTTGGTCAGAAGGGCAAGCTAAGCCCGAAATTTGTAGGACCCTATGCTATCATAGAGCGGGTGGGCCTTGTGGCATATCGACTTGATTTGCCAGCCGAGTTGGGCAAAGTACACAATGTTTTTCATGTCTCAGCTTAAGAAATACATGCCTCATCCTTCTCATGTTCTACAACCAGAGACACTCTCTTTAGAACCAACAATGCGGTATGTGGAAACACCGCAAAGAATCTTAGACAGAAAGACACGAGAGACTCGAAACAAGTCTGTGAGCCTCGTGAAGGTTCTTTGGTCGAACCACGATGTGGAAGAGGCCACATGGAATTAGAAGCAGATATGCGAGTGAAATTTCCCTCATTATTTACCGACCAGACACTTTAGTCTAGGGTACGGGGGCGTACCCCTCTTTTTTGGGGGGTAGAGCCTTTTTCATTTTTGAGTTTAGTGTGCGTTTTGTTGCACTTTTGTGCATTTCAGTGACGTTCTGTCTTGTATGTGTTCTTGTGTAACACTATTCAGCATATTTCAGTGACATGTTGTCTTGTATGTGTTCTTTTGTGACACTGCATTTGAATGTACCTTGTACTTCTACTAGATGGTGTGTACCTTGTTACACTACAATAAAAGTTTATGTGCACTACTCTGCACTATCAGACATGAAAAGTGACTATGTTATTATATACACTATATTGTTCCAAGTATTCCTGTTGTGCTTGATATACCTATGAACTTAGGTATATAGAGACTTGGGACTTGATCCCTAAGAACTAGATTGAGTTGTGGATGCTTAGTGGAACTTGATTCCCCACAACCTTAGAATTTAGATATGAGACTTCGGGGCGAAGTCCCTTTTTAAGGGGGGTAGATTGAAATACCCCAAATCTAATTAACATTATACAACCATTATTTAATGGAAAATAATCCAAATATAATTCATTTCACGTACGCATGCAAACCCATGCATGAGAACGTTACGTAAAAATAGTCGTTTCACCATAAATGCTAAAACGCCTTAGAAACGTGATCAATCATGACCTTGTATGACCTTCTAAAACTCAAACTAAATGGTCATACACTCATTAAATGAATATATAAACATGATCTCTAAGCTATATTTAGTCAAAGACGCTCCCTTTTGCTCGGGAGTGTCCCGATGGCCCGCAAATTATGTCATGGGTTGATGTAACCCCATATAACTCAATGTAACATCTTAATATATCATTATTTACTGTAATAAGGTTTATAAACACTTGGAACTCATAGCGACTAATTAATTCCCAGAAAAATCCTTAAAGCACAAAACGCACCTTCGGGTGTCACGAAAATGCGTTTTACGCAAATACCTTAAAGCTTTTGAGGAGCCACGAGTTAGTAATCTTAAAAGTGGATAAAATGACCATCTAAATCAATTGATGGCAGTACTAAACTCATAGTATAAATAGGGGCGATTTTAGGTCAAAAGATGCCTAAAATCAGCATTTTTACCTTAAAACTTTCACCTTTTATCTTAATAAAAATGTACCAATTAAATGCTGGAACCTATTACACATATTAGTATGGTCTTAGTACAATGTAGTGTAGTAAAATTAAATGAAAAATAAGTCCCAATTGTGCTCTATACCATGCGTGAGTTGATGTCAAAATTGGCTAGTTAATTCACAAAACTATTGCCTAATGTCTTGGTGACTTACGCATGATCTACATGATGTTTTAACAACTTAAAACAGTCAATGTGAGACCTCCATCAACCGTGTACCTGCAAAGAAAAGACAAGGAGATTAGTAATTGAATTAATGACATAAACTGGAACTAGCTTTTAGCAAGACAATTAACAAATCAAATAGCTCCTATACTCCCTTTCAGCCGTACGCCTACAAAGGTGGAGCTACCCACTTGCTCCATTGCAGCCGGCTCCTACAAAAAAAAATACAAGATTAGTTCTATAATTAAGCTAAATAAGACATAACCTAACTTGCTATAATTAACAAAATCAAAAGTGGGAACCTAGCATCTATATTACCGTGAGTCTTCAAGTTGGAGCTGGCTATCCTCAGGTTGTCGATCACCTGCTGGAATAAAGAACAGGTTAGTAACATTAATTAGCTACACTAAACAAATCTAATCTACCTAATTTTGACATTACCATAAACTAACATGATAGTGCTGCTTGGAGTGCTCCATTAACGTGAGGAATCAGCAAGGTGGAGCTTCCATTTGTGCTCCAACAGCCACGATCGCTATCACCTGCAACACAAGATGAGTTACAAATTAATTACACTAATGTATATAAACAAAAGCATGGAGCTGTATAATGCTAATTGAAGTGCTCCAATACTGCCGTCCCACCTGCACCAATTAAACAAAGTAAGTGCTCAATAATTACATAAACAACAAAGCCTAAACATGTGCCAAATCATAAAACAAATCTACCTATCTAGATTCACACTACCGTAAACAACATGTGGGGAGCTGCATGATGCTCCATGATTTCCGACGGCACCTCCTGCCAGATTATACAATTAACCAAGCAAATAAGCTAATATATATCCTAATCTAAAGTATAATGACATTAAGAATTCAAAGTTAATTCTCACCATTCTTTTCTGGCCGGTTGATTTACGTGATGGAAGGTGCTAAACTCCACCCAGCCGCATGTCTAGTTAGTTAGGAGACCCATGTAGCTAATTAGAAAATCAAAGTAGTAATAATGACATAAAATAATGAGTCATAATTCAGATCAATTCCTAAGTCTTATTAACTTACGAGACCACTCCCATTCTCCTTGTCCAAGCTTCAGCCGATTAGGTAAAACTCTTCTCTTGTCCTCTCTTCTCTCCATTGTCAAGTTATCTTCTAAGTGTTCATAACTATATTAATGGTGTATTATTCCTAACACCATTTTAATGTAGTTTCCTAGTTAATTCTATTAAGTCTTGAAGCAAGGAACATCCTAGCTATTTTACAATAAATTGCCAACAATTGTACTCCAAGGAGTTGTCTTGATTCAACATCAATCCAAGGAGTAAACAAGGCTAATCTAAGGTATTTCATGTTTGAAAACCCTAGACAATTTACTTCTACATGTCCGAAAATTATGTCTCCTAAACCCATATTCTCTTCATTATTTCATGAAGGAAACTTGGATCTTCAATCATCTCAAGGTGTATCAAAAAAACAATATACCTTGTTAAATTCCTAAGGTAAACTCTTGTAAAATTACTACAAATAATATTTATAAACTCTGTTAGAAGTCTAACAAATAGATCTCCTATATATGTACAAGGAGTTCGAATTCTCTACATCAAATAACATTTGGAGAGCTTGGAAATTCAAGGGAAATCAAGAGCAAGAATTGTCTTGATTTAAGGGTAAGTTTATATAAATAAGGTTTATAAGTTTAAGTTTGATTTAAGCTTCAAACTTTGTTATAAAAATTTTGTATAACCTTTAAATAAATTAAAAAATCGAAAACTATAGGTTATATTGTCAAGGAAATAATTTATAACATATAAGGTAAGATTATTACCTTAAGGTATATATTAGGGTAATAAGAATTCATTATTACTACATAAATATTAAAACCGAATGGTTTAGAGATTTTATGTTCTATTTTGGTTTATAATCATTCTAAGTCATTAGCATAACTTCTAGAGGTGGTATATGACTTATATACATTTATATATTATAGAGTTTAAAACAAGTTTTAAAACCATATGATAAATTTTAATTGTGGCCGAGAGCATTACAAGATGTTTGGTGAATTTTGAAATACATATAAGTGTATTAACTTATTTTATAAGTTTTGGAACATTAAAAATAGCTACAAGTATTTAAATGGCTATTTTAATAAGTTATGTGGTTATGATGTAATTTTGAAAAGTTTAGAGTACAAATATAAATTACCGAGCACATAAGGAATTACTTGGTATATTTATGGTAATATAAGGTAGGAATTAATATTATGAATTTTAGTGAATTTAAATAAGTGTTTAAGTGTTAAGAATAACATTTAATAAAGTTTTGGGACTATTTTGTGATTATTGGGAAGTTTAGAGTCTTACCGAAAATACATATGATTTTATGGGTATATTGAAGTATTAATTATGAAATTAAGTCTTGGTCAAAGTGTTGACCAAAAACTTTAGGTTAAAGTGATTTATGACATAAAATATTAAGTTTATAAAAGTTTTGGGGTTAAAGTGTAAATATAGGAAATTATATGTTGAAACCGAAAGGTTATGAACTTAATTGATAAATTATTAAGTTATTATGTCATCTAGACAATTAAAAATATGTAACATAAATAGTACATAAATAAATACATACATATATGTACTTTAAAGGATTTATAAATAAATCATAAAGGAAATACAAAATAAGTTAAACTTAAAGTTATAAGGTAATTAAAAGAAATTACCACACAGTACAAGTCATTATTTAAGACTATATAAATTAGAATATATAAGAATACCTTACATGTTAATAAGGATAAGGAATTAAAGAAACAATCTAAGCATGGAGAAATAAATCTCACATGAAATAACAACTGAGAGATTGTTGAATAAATCCAATAAAATTATTATACAAGGGTAACATAAATTAACCCTCTCAGTTAACCTATTCTAGGACTATACTTGACCAGACGTTGACCAGGGTATAATCAACTGCAACCTACGGTGAACGGTATGGGATTCTTGCAACCTGTTTCTACCGGATTACACCGGCTTGTGTGCTATCTGTTGTTTGAAATAATGACCAAGATAATTAATGTAAAATGTGTTTACTCTTGTGCGCTGTTGTATTATTTATGTGCGTGAATGTTGCTGACTACAACGTGTATGTCCCACGCATACAAACACTACTATACCAGTGGATTAAATACCTGCGCTTCAGTATACCGAGGACTTGTACTCGAGTCTCTCACTAACTTCACTTTATAACAACGTCATTATCCTAAACGTGATAATTGACAATACACATTGTGTTCTTGTTTAACGTCTTTATATGACACTTAACAATTCTATACTTCGAGAACGAGGAGCCCAGTTGGATCTGGCCATGCATGCTACAGGAGTTGAACCTGTCTCAGGTCGTCTCCTACTACGTCGCGACGGAACATTCAGTTGGGAGGAAGACTCTATCCTCCGGGATTCAAATGCCCATCAGTTCAGTTTGAGGAAGATTCATTCCTCTAGTGGGATTCATTTTCCCACGCCTCTCAGTTCAGGGTTTAACTACGTTATCTCCTGGGGTTTTTTATACCCACCTTTCTCTATAACGAGGTCACACCTCCACTATATTGATATACTTTTATACATCTGTCAGTCCCACTGTGTGGACCCGACAGCTATCAGACATTTCAGTTCAGCTAACTTGACCTTCAGTGTCTTGTTCTATGTGACATTATTGTCCTTGTTTGGATACTTGTTATCATCAGATTATGCTTGTTTACAGCTTTATAAAGATGAACTGCATGTGTTCGACAAAGTAGTTGGTGTGGCCCAGTAGACGATGGGCTGCACGTTTTCCATACCAGCATTGTTTGCTGAGCCCTTTGGGGGCACCCCCATTTTTCAGGTACCTGAAGTTTAAGGAGATCACCACACTGAGTGTAGGTGGGGTAGACCAAGCTTTGGGAGTTACTATTAGTTAATTATCTTATTTCAGTATTTTACTTTGAGTTTGATTCCTAGTATCTCGGGTTGTATCTGTATTCCAGACCGTGACATTTGAGGATTGTATTTGGACTTAGCCTTGTTGGTCACAAGGGTGGCCAACGGCATTGTAATACCGCCCGGTTGTTGTATTTATTTCCGCTGCAGTTGTATTTTATTTGGGAGTGATCGCCGTTCAGTTTATTGGATTTCGGGTTGGGGTATTACAAGTGGTGTTGAAGCTCCAAATAGGATATACCCATAAAATCGAAAGTGCTCTCTTTTCCGGATTTTGAAAAGAGGGAAAATGTTACTCTTGAGGAGAGGAAGACAATGGTGTAATTTTTGTAATTTTTTGGAAGAGGTTGCTAGAGTAACAAGAGGAGAGAAGTGAGTTTTTGTGTGAGTTTTCTTATTCTTCCATGGCCATCGGTTGCTTGGAGAAGAAGAGGAAAAAAATCAGAGAAAAGAGAGGGAGTGGGTACGTGAGAGAAGAGAGAATAGGGAGGAGAGAGAGTAGAAAGTGAGAGTGAGAGTTACTTTGTGTTTTAATTGTTTTGTCTTTGTTAATAAGAGGAGAGTAGAGAGTGTGTGTGTATGGGGTAAAAAATCGGACAGCATACAGAACCCACGTGGGTTTTAAAATTTTATTTACAAAGTTGGACAACATAAGTTTGTGTTATTTATATTCCTACCCCACCACTTCCGTTTTTGACAGTTTTTACTAATCTCTCGTTTTATTGATTTTATTGGTTCTAAAGCCTCACTAATATTTATTAATGATTATTTAGTTGACTAAAATTGTTACGAGTCTATTTGACCGTTTAAAGACACGTTTTCCCGGTTACCTCGAAAAACGTGCTTTAAGGTTCGGTAAGCTTTAATCCATTTTAAGGATCGTTTTCTTCGGGATTTGTTCCTTATGATTATTTATACTTAATTAGCCTCTAAATTATTCATTAGCCTAATTAATCACTATTTTAATTACAGGGTATTCATCTTCCTTCCCACTACTTAGAGGTGTTGGAAACATTGCCCCCTATAGACACCAAAAATTCTCACCCATAAAGTAAATTCCGAAATAATGAATAAAAATAAGGGGGTCGACGCCTTTCTTTTCAAAACGTATTAACTTGCGTGCCAAAACGAAACCATCATTTTGACAATATTCTTAAGTCATATTTTAAAGCATTCCAGAAAAAACACAATTCTTCGAAAATGAATTCCAACCAATATGGTTTTAAACCCATCCCTTTGTTTTATTCACCTATCTTATTATCACTTATTTGTTTATTATTCAGTTATCTTTTATTTTCATTTTGTTACTTATTTATTTTATCATATTTATTGTTGTAACACCCCTCTCGTTAAACTCGTAATAATCACTCTCGTAGCATAATTAAAAACGTCTTGCAGCGGTAATTAAATAACAACATCCTCCACTGGGTGTCACATGCCATTACTCACCCATGTGAGTAAAGAAGCAGAAGAAGAAACGAAATACAACACTTAAACTATAACCGTAGTGATGAACGAGCTATTTACAACCACTAAAACATACTTATCCAAAGTCGAATATACAAGACAAGTGAGCGACTATCATATCCCAAATTCTCACTAAATAACATAATACAGACTAAAGTTCAAGTGCGGTAATTAGAACAAGAGACCTCTCTACCCAAGATCCCGCACTCCAGCTTGAATGCGATCAATATCCTGAAAATGGTTGCCGTGTAGGCTCAGCAAAATGCTGAGTATGCTAGGCATGATTCTAGACCTTTTCGGTCACTAAAGTCGCTTAAACCGTCTTAACATTAGATTGATTACATGCTTTGTCCGGTTACAATTGAAATACCCGAACTTAATTATGGTGATTAAATTATTCTAATATGAGATTTGAGGGCCTATTAGTGCCTAAAGAATTTTGGTTGAAGAAAAATAAATCCCAAAAGAAAAGTGAAAACGCTTAAAAAGCATAAAACACAAAAATGAGTGACATGACCGTAGGAGGAATACGACCTCGGTTAGGGTCCAAGATGGATTCCTAAGGCTTAGTTAGGCCAAATTGATATACAGGAACAATTACCGAAGAAAACGGATCCATAAAATGGATTAAAAACGCTAATAAAGCTTTATAGCATGTTTTCGAGAAAACCCGGAAACATGACTTTGAGTGGTCAAATGGACCCGTAAAAATTATAGTTGACTAAATAACTATAATTAAACATTAATAGAAGCTTAAGAACCATTAAAATTAAAGAAGCGAGAAAAATCCGAGAAAACGGGCCCGGTTAGTGAATAGTCTAAAACCGGGAAAATTAACGAGCGTTTCTTGTAAAAGACGAAAAACGCCCCTAGCCTAACTAGTAGTGGGGGGCCGGGTTTTTAAGAAGGAAATATCAGCCCTCTCACACACACTAAACTAGAAAGAAAATGGAAAGGGTAAAAAGCAAAAAGAAGGAAAAGTATAAAAGTACTCTCCCCCACTCTCTCCTCCCTCATTTCTATTTTCTCTCTTCTCCTTCCTTCCTTCTTTTCTTCTCTCCGATTTTTCTCCTCTTCCCTACTGGAACGATTTCTTTCCTCCTCCTCCCATGGCCTACTCTATTTTCTACCTTATGCCCAAGCGTCATTAAGCTCCAAATGCAAAAATAATCACATATTTGAACTCCTCTCACCAAGCTCTACCTTCCTCTCTTTTCAAAATTCCAAAATGGTGAAGTTCATCTCCATGGGTTATAGCCATTTGAAGAGAAAGCTAGAGATTCTTGAAGCTTGGAGTCTCCTCTCTCATTTAAGGTAAAAATATCCAAGGAAATTCATTCTCCTTCCTTGTTATTAGTCTTGGCCGATTTTCCCTTTGTAATTCCTTGTTTTCTCCTCTTTGTTTGAGCATTGTTTCAACCCTCCAATGGTGGAGTGAAGCTTCCCCTTGATTCATGGCAAACATTGATTCTAGGGTTTCCAAAGGTAATGACCAACTTTGTGCCTTAAGCCCTCTTCTTTAATTCATGAATTTTTTTCATAATCTAAGGGAGCTAATTAGTGCTTATTGTGCTCCCTTCGGTATTGGTCTATAGTGTGGGCAACGACAATGCAAATGACTGATTTCAATCAAGAAAGAGAGAGGAGAAGATTGGAAAAGAAACAGAGGATTAAGGTAACTAATCTACCTTGATGATTACTCTAAATGCTTTTAGAATTATGGGTTGGGAAATTTGAAAGAATGAACCTAAATTGAGTTGAGAATGTGTTTGATGGTTAGGAGAGAAAATTGTGAATTGATTGTTTGAATTAAGCGCCTTAGAGCCAAGAGATTGAGATTTTGAGCTACATTATTGGTTTGATGAATTTTGATGAAATGTTTATGTGCTGGTAGGACCCTTTATGGGTGTGGCTAGTTTTGGATTGATTTAGGTGAGAATTGATGAGTTTGGATATGTTAGGTTTATGGGGAAACTATGGTGAAATTTTAGTAGAAATAAAGTGTTTTGGGTGTTGTTATGGATGAGAAAAACCTAGGGGATTAACTAGGTGTTGTAAGAGATTTATTTGGGTTATTTAACCACCCTTGAATGTGTATATAAGAGTTGGAGAAGGGAGAATTGAGTGTGCAAAATCTGTAGCAAGTTGGTGTATTGGTGCCTTGGAGCTTTGGAGAAAAAACTAGGTAGTATGACATTGAAAGAAATGGATGGACTTTGGGAATAGAGGTGAGAATGTTTAGGATGAACTCGGAATGGTCAAATGGTGAGAGTGAAATACCCCAAATATCGATCACCTTAATTAATAAAGATTAAATTAAATCATGAGCAAAAATTGTGATGATAATATTGTATAAAATATATAGTCCAAAATGGATATTAAATTATACACTAATCTCTATCAAGAGAAAAATATTACTAAGGAGAAATCAACTCCTAAAGTTAATATCATATGTAACAAATTAGTACATGTACTAAATACCACCAATATCACTCATCAAACTATATAAATGATTTTATATAGTCCAGTAAATCTGAGACACAAAATATACTCATATACACACACCTCTAAACCAGAAATACTATAAGTTACCATACACATAAATTTAGTCACATATATATAGATGTACAATTGTGTTATAATATTAAAAGATGAAAATTTTCAAACTCCCTCCATGCCCCTCCTTAACCGGCTGCAAGTACAAAAAAAAATAACAAAAACAAAGAAAAAAACAACATTAAACAATATAATAAATAAACAAGTACAAATCATCCCCTTTTTCCCCATGCTGTCACGTTACTGTTCTCCTTCCCCAGCCAGACACTCACACACTGATATATCACACCATCCTCTTTCCCTCCTTCATCTTACCGCAACAGAAGAGAGAATAGCAATAGCACAAGAGAACACCCCCCCCCCCCCCCCCCCCCCCCCCCCCCCCCCTTGCATTCTCGGTACAACAGCAGTGGGTTCTTTTCCCTCCTCTTTCAAAACCGACAGAAGAAGCAAAGCAACCACAAAATATAAACCCCTTCTCATTCTCAGTATCAACCAGCTGGAACAACAGCAAAGAAAAAAAAAAACAAAAAACAATGAGCACCACCATTACTTCTCCTCTCCTCCATTCGACAACAACAACAACAAGGAAGAAGCAGCTTGCTTCTCCTTCCTTCACGGCAGAAAAAAAAAAGAAAACATAGCAGCTCCACTTCCTCTTCTGTTCTAGACACTAGCAAGCAGAGAACTAAGGTAAAACTTCACCTTCTTGCTCTCCCCTCTTTCGGTTTCTAAACTCCTCTTTCCCACCAATCTCCTTTGTTTTTGGAGGTACAAAAACTGAAGCTTGAAGGCTCCAAACCTAGCCGAGAAACCCAAGGTGCTAGGAGGTTCATGGAGCTTTTAGAAGGTGAGAAAACACACCTCAAACTACCCCCTTCACCTGCCATGTTATTGAGTCAAAAAATGCAACCTTAGACACCCCTTTTCTGCTCCTGAAACCGAAGCTCTTCCCTTGATTATAGGGTGCCGAAAATGCAGAAGAAAGCTGTTCCTAAACATGTCATAAGGAGCTTGAAATCAAGGTAGTAAAATGAACCGTACAGGGCATCTTTAGGCCTCTTCTCTCCTTTGTTTTCACAAGTACTGAAGCTCATCCTGTTACTCTGTAGCTGACCAGGTTTTAGAGCACAAGACCTCATCAAATAGCAAGGTGAGACCCACTTTTTAAAGGATCAAAAATCCATGTCTTAAGCCTTAAACTAGTACATGAAGAGGTCACTAAATGCACCTGGTTTTCCTTGTGTATATACGACCGAAATGGGCCTGAATTACCATGAGACTTTCGTGTATATAGGAGGCGATTTGAAGAAGAAAACAAGATTTAAAGAGGTAAATTTCCTTAACTAGGTCCCAAGGATTCACGTGTGTTTTAAACAAAATATCACACAAAAATATCTAACCTATATTACGCATATTTATATATATTATACAGTTGAGGAAAATGTGGTGAGGCTGGTGAAGAAAATTTCGGTGACTAGATCCAAGTAAGTATTCTTAAAACTTCTAATAATGCTTTAAACTAATTGGTTGGGAAAGTAAAATAAAACTGAGAGCATTAATGTTATTGTGGGTTGGCTAAATCCTACAAATGTGTAGATAATTATGGTGATGAGTTTAATTGGAGTTCGTAAGCATAAATGGCCTATAAAGATTATGTCTATATGTTAAATGTGGAAGAAAATGGATTAAATTGGTGAAATGCTAAATCTTGTACTAGCCGTGAAATAGCATTTTATTTGGAGTTATTTTGATGCCAATTAATATTTAATGACTAGCTATATTTAAGCCATGGGTTTAGGTATCCTGATTTTACTAATTTTAAGCTTAAATTAATTATCATTGAATTTTAGAATGGTTTAAAAACAATCAAATGAATTCTGGTGTAAATACGCCAATTTGGTGAACAAAACCACTTAGGGATATTTTAGTTGTATATTGGTAATTTTAGGTGATTACATGAATTAAGAAGAGGTCATAAACGTGTTTTAAATAAAACATAAACTTTATAAGTATCCAAATAAATAAAAGAATTATCTATGGGGTCAAAACATGATTAAATAGAATATAGGACATCAAATAAAAAATTAAAAACCAAGAATAAACATTTTAAGGTATTTAGAAACATATAATGTGAATTCTATGAAATTAAGGTGCTAAATGTAAAACTAGAGGAAATATTAGGGTATTTTTTTTTGGAAATAAGAACAAATCTGGTTAAGGGGATGAATTAGGTGGTCAACCTTGACCACATGAGAGGGCTGACCAAATTAGAATGATAAAAGTCATCATTTTGGGTATTTAAAGAAATAATAAGTTAGAAATAACAATTATAAAAAATGGGGTATTTGGGTAATTACCAAAAAATTAGTGTTGGAAAGTGAATACTAAGACCCTAGGGGTCAGTTTGAGTTTTAGAAGACTTTTGGAATTGATTAAATCAATATGTATAATACTAAGTTTAGGTATTAAATTGTAAGTTTAGAAAATAAAGGGGGTTATAATGTAATTAAGAGGAAATTGTGGGTGAACAAATAAATCTGAGTAAATAGTGGGGCTGTTCGAATATACACATATATCTATGTATATATAGGTTGAATATCTTATGTTATAAGTTGATAATGTAACAATATAAATATATGAGGTAGGTTCGTAAATAATCAAACTATGCGGGGGAGGATTGGAATTTCCTAACTTTAAGGGTGCTGATCAGTAATATCTACACATGCATATATACAAGAGTATGATGATGTTGGGAACCTTAAATTATAAATTAAGAAGATTAGAAATATAATAAATATGACACATGGGTTAACTTTATATGTAATCAAATGAATGGGTAAATATTGGAATTTACCGAAAATATGTGGGCTGTTTGGGGATGATTAACATGTGGATGGAATATTATAAGGTTGGGATGACATAATTTGACTTTATATATTAAGGTATAAAAGAGTATGTTATAAGGGAGTTATTGAGGAATAAATATGTCTTATAAATATTTGCATAAATAAAGGGTTTAAGTTGGAAATGTTGAAAGTATAATGTATAATTAGTAACTAAATGATATGAGGAATTTAAAGATGAGTGAGATACTTGTATAGTATTATGATAAGTGTTGATGAGGGATTTATAAATAGAAGTCACAAATAATTAATGTGAACTTCAAATGAATGGGGGATAAATTTATTGTGGGAAAGGGACTCTATAATTCGTATCATATGAATTTACAATGTGAAATGAGGGGAATATACTATTACACGTAAAAACGAGAATATGACGACAACTACATTGCGGCATATACAAAGGCACATCATTTTACATGCGCGTAAAAGGGTGCGTAAACAATAACACATAACAACAACCTAAAACATGTGTGCATGAGGGTATATATAAATGTCCGCGCCTGTTCGTGAATATAACTACATAAGTCATTTTGTATAACGAAACGTTTAAATGTCATGCATGCGCGCAGGCAACATTATTTTCCGCGTGCATGCAACCCGACAATACGTAAGCAAATGGTGAACATAACTTCCATGTAATAGGTATTAACTACGTAGCAGCAATTATATACTCGTGAACAATAACAAGTAACTATATTTAAATTCCTAGAATTAACAAACACCAAGTTGAACGAGAAAACAACTAAGGAGTTAGCTGCAGGAAGGAAGTTAGAGTTGGGTTTGGGATGATTAAGTAAGTCCGGGATTGTCGACACTAATATTAGAACAATGGATGTTCCAGAGGAACGGGTGGATAGATACGAGTTTCACGAGCGCTAGGGGATACGCGAGGACTGTCACGCTAGCGTTTCAACGGTGTACGGTATGTGGACGGTGCAGTCTGAATTGACCTGAGAAAGGGTTCAGACAATATTATGTGTTTAAGAAGGTTGTGTGTATGCTTATGGGTATGGTTGTGTGGATTAAGAATGTTTACATGTGTTTATCTCGCACCGTTATTGTATCTTGCGCGAACGTCCATTCGGACTAATACTACGTCGACTATAGATCGACTTATATAAACATACATATGCGAGCCAGGAATGAAGCTATTACTGACAATATAATACGTATAGTATTATAATTACATGTATTAACCTAAGTAAAACACTTAGGTACGAGACACGACAATGTCGGTCCCTAGAGCTTGGATCTCGAACATGAATGTGACCTAGACTATTTCTAGGAAGTGTGTAAGACCCCGAGGGCTGCCATAATAAATGTGAAACTCTCCATAACCTAACACTATACTTGAGGCAATTGATTAACAAATTAATCACATGATGGAGATTTGATGTATGAGGGAAAGCCAGTGTAGACTCGGACTAGCTGGATGCGTAAAGTGATCACAATAGAGTGGAGTGACTGGTACAGGTCTACTCGTAAGGTACTCAATTCGATCGCATAGATCATTGGACGAAGTCCCCGCGTAAAGGGGATGGCTACGGCCATTGGTGTCCCGCCATATAATAGGTGACATAAAGAAGTTCGTAGTTCCCACGTTACGGGAATGGTTACTACCATTGGTGTCCCGTCATATAATAGGTGACAACAGGAGGATGTGTGGAGGACAAGTCGTCTACTAACAAGACGTCTGTCATTGGTAATCGAGAATACTAACTAACAAGTGAACTTAATTGGTATTACGAGGATTAATTCATCCTCATACGTGTGAATAACAACTAAACGGGCCTTAAAAGCCAAGTGACGAGCGTCTTTCGTGTTTAATGACTTTCACGCTATGTTGTGGTTGTTCACTGATTGTATTACATTGTGTGACGATTACTTGGGGATTGTAGTGGACTTGATGATTGAATACACGATGCTTACGCATGTTTCTTTACAGCATTTACTATAACTGTAAACCGGACAAAGCATGAAATGGAATTTAATATTAAGATGGCTAATAAATGACTTAAGTGACCAATAGGGTCCACCTAGCATACTCAGTGTTTATCGCTGAGCCTCCTCGGCATGCTGTCAGGTGAATGATCGAGCAATGAAGCCGGAGAGTGGAACTTCTGGGTAGACGATGACGACCTTACGTTTATTGCATTTTTAGGATCTGTTGTAGTAAGTATGTTGTAATCACAGGGAGTATTTTGGCAGCTCACAGATTGTATGTATCATGTTGTATTTAAGTTAGTGTAGTAGCATCTCGTTCATCACTGCGGTTTAGTATTGTTGGTATTGTCGTTATTTGGTTTTGCTTCCTTACTCGCATGGGCGAGTAAGGGCATTTGACACCCAGGTGAGGACTTTACCGATTAGACTTCCGTTGTGAGACGCCTTTATTTATGTTGTGTGAGAGATTAATTACGAGTTTAAGGAGTGGGGTGTTACAGAGAGGAGGAGTGTAGAATGTCAGGAAGAAGTTTAGGAATGCACAAGTGTGCAAAATGCATAATGTGAGAATTGAAATTATGGAAAGTTAAACAAGGGTTGGGTAAAGATTTGAGGAGATTTAGGGCATGATTTGGAGTGATTTAAGGTGTTTAAACATGTAGAAAACATGTGGAAATGATTAGGAAAAGATTAGGTGAGAATTGAGGTGAATTTGGAGTTCAAAGTTAAAATGGGTACTGGGCTGGACCGACCCTAGGACCGACCATGGTAGGGTCGGTCGGCCTGAAATCTGCAAACTCAGAGCCTTCTGCATTCGACCGACACAGGGGACCGACCCTGGCTGGGTCGGTCGAGTTGGAAATTTTAATCGGGATGCTCTCTGCATCCGACCGACCCTGGCTGGGTCGGTCGGATTGGAATTTTCAGAACCCGATGTCTCTGCACCCGACCGACCCAGGGTTGGGTCGGTTGGGTCAAAAAAAAAATGGCAATAGTAGTGAGCCATTGGTAGAGTAATTATGGTAAGAAGAATATGCCTAAGAACCTAAGATTTACGGGAAAACGGGGTAAGTACGGGAGTAAGAGTAGTTACATACCGTAATATCTTGATATTAATAGAACCCCTCGATATGTGATCAGTGATTCAAGAGTAAACCGAGGAACGTGAAGTGACCCGGTAAAGTTAATCCATGGTGAAAGGTATGATTTTCTCATGCCCTGTATGCTAACGTGGTTACACTGATTTGTGTGCTGTGTGTTTGTGTGCCGGCCTAAGCAAGATAAAAGCATGAAAATGATTATTGCTTGATTGTGTATCTTGAGGCATGTTGTGTGTACTAACCATCCTTGTATGTTGTGTTGTCTAACTTAGCGTTATAGACTGACTCATAATTGAGTAATGATTGGTTAGTGACTCGTAGAAAGAGTTGTTTCGCAAAATCACCAAAATGTGGAAACACACAAAAACTGTCGATTCAAGAATAACGAAAATGCAAACACACGAACTCGCTAGAACGTGAGAGAGTTGTACGGGATTAGTAAACTCCCGATAACAGTTAGAGAACCGAAACGAACAATCCGCGAAATAATCAATAGTGGAAAGAATTGATGAAACCCTATTAAGAGATTGGTGATAGTTCAAGATATGAACTTTTGAGACAAGTAAAGAACGATCAGGGACCATCAAACTCCCTCAGAAAAATAGTCGACCTACAATATGAGGAACTGACCAATATGAGAAAATGTCCCGAACATACAAGTATTCGATAGGTTGGGGAAAACTTTAAATCCGAGAATACTAAACATTGAGAGATTCCCTAAGCTGTTAGATGATATCAAGAGAGATATTTCTAGGCTAATCTATAAGATTGTGATATGACTCCGAGAGAGGAGTATTGGGAATTTGAGTAGTCCGGTAGAGAAACGGACGTTTGAGAATTTGAGGAGCTAAATGTATAGTTCCGCTTGATAGTCGAACCTTCCCACCATGCTAGACCAAGAGTAGGGTCGAAACTGGGAAGTAAGACTTGTATTTGAAAGCCCGGTGGTGAGTCTTGTGTATGACTCTACCCGGAGGTCATGGGTAATGACTTAAAAGATATCCTTTGAGAATTTGATATTGAGATTTGAGTTAGAAACTTGAGAATTGAGCATTGAGTTGAGAATTGAGAACTTGAGAGTTGAGGATTTAGATTGAGTATTGTAGAACTTGATTGAGATTGACAATAAGAGAGCTTGAGTAAGAGTTACCCAAGAGAGTGGGTAAGACAAGGTATAAGTGACTAAGGCGTAGTGAGGTAGAAACCCTCAAGACCTAAGAGCTAGATGAAATAAACTAACTACCTTGATGTGTTAGTTAGTGTTTGTATTCTATGTTGAATAATGTTTGAAATTGTACATGTATAATGTATTGATACCTTGCATGATGATTGAATTAAAATGAATCCCATGCTCTCGACAAAGTAGTCGGCGTACCACCGTTAGCACGCGGGGTATGCGAATTTCATGCCTGCAATTCGCTGAGCCCCTTGGGGTGCTGTTTTTACTTTACAGGTACTTGGAGCTGAATACCGTTCGAGAGTAGGACGGGGTTGCTATGTAAGCATGGGAAGTTGTTTAGAAATTGTACTTGTTTTGTATTGTTGAAATATAAGTCCGAATTGTATGGGCAAACTTGATGATTGTACAGACTCAGTATAGTATGATTGAGGTTTGGATTGTATAGATTTGATTTGAGGATTGTATTGATATTGAATCGGTAAAGGAATGTAAGGTAGTAGTGTTGTTGATTGCTCGGTATTCAAGTTCACATACCGATATGTTAGTTGGATATTGTATTTGGATTTGGCCTTGTTAGTCACGTGGGTGGCTACCGACATTGTATCACCCACCTTTTGTAGTGAATTTCCGCTGCTTTGGTATTGGTAATTGAGAAGGATTAGGGGTAAAGATTGGATTAGCGATAAGGGTGTTACAAAAAGTGGTATCAAAGCGAAGTATCGCTCTGATGGTTGAAATACCGAGTTTAGGAAAATACCGAGTTAGGAATTAGAGACTTAGGGCTAAGGGTTGAGTGTTAGCGTGTGAGGTATGCTAGTTAGGAACTTCCAATGTGATCTGGATACCTACAATATCATTCCCGCCCTCTGCAACCCACGTATAAAGTTGGGACAAGAACGCCAGAGAGATGGAAAGACCTTTCATACTGGGAAACCTGATCTGGCAGTTTTAAAACAAATTTTGTGAGAGAAAGACCCTGTCACACGGTAGATTCCAAGAAATGGAAATCCCGGAGACGGTTCGCATTTGAATGACAATAACCGAACTAAATGGCGGGAGATTGAGAATCCTAACCATCGGATAATTAAATTTACGACACCATGGGGCGACGTGCTTCGCAGTCGCGAGAACCATGTGTAGCCGGCAAAAAGGAAAGCACAACCGCGCAATGAAGCGAAAAGGCGGAGCAACAAGACCCGAGACAAGTGAGTCTGCGGACTGCAAACGCTTGATAATGCCATCAACAGTATACTGACCGACTAAGGGAATTAGTCAAGGTTAGATAACTGCAAACCTACAACACCAAGAAGCCGTAATAACCAAATGACATAGTTCAGACAACTATGAGAGTATTCACGAAACATACACCAATAGGACTACGATGTAGTTCCTAAGGATATGCAACCTCAGTAACCACTGTACAAGCGTGGGAACGAGCAACGAAGAAAGACACAGAACTAAACGAATAGGGATCCCCAAGAATGGAAGGACACCCGGATTAATGACAATCATGTCAAGAGCATTGGGAAGTTACTCAGGAGATTGATCACTACGATCAAAAGATCAAAGGAAGATCCAATAAAACCACCAAATGCGGATGGAAACAATACCGTAATTGGTATATGTTAACCCGAAAAACAACCTACCCGCGCACTTGCCAGGGCACGTGCGGCAATAACAAGACAAATCGAAAGACTTTTAACAACTAACAACTACTTACTAAAGTGCCACCATGACGATTGAAGCAGATATAGGACCACCAATCCTAAGCACTTGAAGAACGGAACCTTGGAAAGGCGTAACGGCTTGACCATCGTGCTAACAACATACCAGTCCGCGAGAAGCTAGACTTGGTCAAGACCCCAAACATGGTAACACCATGAAATTTTTTATTTCAAACTCAATACCTTTCTTTCAAACCCAAATATTTCCTTTAAACCACAAATTTTAAAACCAAATCAGAGGGATTACGGTAAGTTATCATAGAATGATACAAGAGGAGTTGACAATAGAATACTTCACCTATGCGTGTGGCGAGCACTACGAGTGTACAAAAACGAGATGTGGGACGACCGCACTACAATAGGAGCTTGCGAGCCTGACAGACCTACATATGAGTTAGTCAGGTAAGTAGCAATGTGTCAATAAGGCACCCCACGTATGTATACAAGTAGCGTACGAAACACGAGAAGTAGTCGACTCCGTTCTTACGGACCATAAAGTAAAATTCAAACTAGAACAGTAGGATACCTCGAACGATCAAGGAAGAACTCAGGTAAGCTCACAAGCTAAGGGAATCAAGACTCACTACAGAAGGATGATTATGAGTTAAGAAGTGCGAGAAGCACTAGCAATTGAGTGAAGACATTGGATATGTCTCGAGAATCTAGAAACAAAAGCATGACGGTTGGAATGCACACCCAGCCTAAAATCAGTAAGGCAAATATCTAACGTCATCACATCAATGGTCAACGAACGGGATGGGATTCCCAGGACAACCACCAAGACTATCAGGGAATATTGTTCTTCATAGAAGAAGACATTATACCCAATCAAGAACACAAAGGAGAAAACCTTAACGGTCTACCCTAAGAACGGGCGACGTTATAACCCTAAACGGGACCATACGAAATCCAAAACCGCAAGTGGGGTAATGAACTGAACATACCCAAAGTGTGAGCCAAATGAAATGGCATCACTTAACAACACCCAGGCGCAATCCTTGAAGGGTGTAAAACGAAATGTCGTGATGAGAACACAAGAGCCAGAACGATTACTCATTTAGAACACCGAAGGGATTCCACCAAACGGGAAGTACCCTAAATTGCCACGAGGCAACCGGTTATTACTTGAAGGGTCTCCGATGAACGGAAGCGTGATGCGATGATCTTATCACGGAGCCCAATGCTACCTCCAAACCAATTGATGGTGTACGGAGAAATAGAAATATGTGAACAACCTATGATGAGTAGAGCTCTAGGTGACGTGGCTAGTTAGCCATAAACCTACTACAATACATAGATCCAACGGTTACAAAACCTACCGTGAACCATATAGAGAGTTGCCATGAACGACACCGGTGAAGATTGTTAATAACTAACGAATAGGGATACCACTCGTATCGTGGGATCGCAAGAGTGGTCAACATTTTAAGTCCAAAGAAGAGGATGTCGGCAGTAGATGTCTAGAAATACATCTCTTTAGAACTACTAATGTAGTGAAGCTTGAGCATACAATTATTACCAAGTAATGTGGGAATAAGCTGTCATAGCAATTGTTGAAAACCGAAGATTAACCGGTTTAGAAGAAACACTATATGTGTATAACGTGAAGCATAAAGTCGATAACGCTCAAGGAGCTCAGAGGCATAAAGAATGTAATATTCTGTGATCAGCCAAATAAATGGCAAACCATTGTATGAATGGTAGAAATACATGAGCACAAGCTAATGTAACAGCGGATGCCATGGAAACCAATGTTGGAAACAAATACGCACGTAGTGCGCATCAAGCGACCAACGTATCTAAATAATCACACAATGACATGGAGACGTCAAACAAAAGATGAAAGATAGACCAGGCAACAAGCCAGAAGTCTGCGCCATGTGATGAGAGACCTCACAGAGGAGGCGATGTCCATTCCTAATGCAATTGCATAAGGACCTAGAAGTGTATCCTGAGAGGATCAAGCTGATAAGGGAAGTAATAACTTCGGGACAAGAGTACCCGATCGATAAATAATCAACCGCATTGGATACGGAAAGTGTTGTAAACACACTAACGAACATGGCACAAGCCAGCTAAGCGAAAGCTTAGGAACAAACCGTGCGGCCTAAGGCCAAAGAAGCACGAAGGGTGTGGAACACACCAACAATCAAAAAGTGAATTCCACCGGAATAAAAGCGGTAGGAAGCCGTGAACATTTAGAAGACTGATGCATAGAAAATGCAAGGTCATACAAGTAAAGAACACTTGTACAGAATCAGATAAGTGGGCATCATTCAGAAGCCACTGATAATAGAGGAATAACTACATACTAAGTAGTGACTCAACCTCAACCGACAACACGTCGGAAGAATCAAGGGAATGATCACGAAAGAATACAACAATATGTATAACAGATTTCCAAGAGCTGGATAAAAATCGAAGCTCATTGAGTTCACGTACGGTAAGAAATACCACGCTTGATTGACAAACCTTATTCCCAAGGAAAAAGGGATAAAAGAGATGGGTAACACATTAAGAATAACGAGAAGGGCGAAATAAACCCTAAGTTATCAGGTTGCGCAGCAGAAGCTAGTGGGCCCAGAATTCTATGGTTTAATATACCTAGTGAATGAATGGCTAATTATCAACGCTGTGAAGCCTAAAAGGATAGAACCGAACCCGGTTAAGAGTTAAACAAACTCCAATGGAAATTCTTGGTGCAGTGACTAGGTTAAGACCCTTTGACCAAAGAACATTGTACAATAGACCGCATGGAATCTAAAACACTCCATGACGGCTGAATGCCTTAGACCGATGTCTAATTTTGACACATGGTAGATTACGTGGGCGTAATCCCTTTTAAGGGGGGTAGAGCGAAAACCGCAAAGTGTATGTTTTACGTAATAAGTGCGTAAACTACAATGCGCATATCGCATAAGAATTTGTTTTAATGATTGGTACTTATGTTACATAAACATTTGTACTCACTCATTGTGTAAATTATGGTTATTTGTGAGATTAGAAGTGGAAGGGAGTAGAGAAACTCCAGGGGAATGAGAACCCCGATTGGTAATAGTATGAGATATGAGCCGGTATGAAACCGGTGTTGAGAAATGAGTACGTTTGGGAGACATGATGAATATAAATCGGTATGAAACCGATGTTGAACCTAGTGGGAATTGAGTTCCCTAGGTGACTTGATTTGATTTTACTTGTGAATAATGGGAGGATAGAAAATTAATTGGAGTTATGCTTTTGAACTTCTTAGGTATAGTAATTGGAGATAATTTAGTATGATGAGATGATTAGTAAGTAAGTAAAGGAATTCTAGAACCTGAAAATGTATTGATGGGTGATTATGACTAGAAAGACTAAGAAGATAGAAAATGAAATAATGATTAACTATTTGATTGTTTGAATTGAAGTGGGAGGTGGAACTTGATTTGCTAGCGATCAACGAAAACCGAACACAAATTGGGGTGGAAGGATAGTTCAATACCAATGCTGATCACATTGGGGTCGAATGACTCCTGAAGCTTCCTATAAGTGACCACAAGTAATCACACTAGTAATAGGTGTAATTATCATAAATTGAAATTTGGAGTTGTATTGAGTTTTCAAAATGAATTTCCAAACTGATTTTGGCACAAATGATTTTTCTTCAAATCGAGAATGAGGACCGGTTTTGAAACCGCACCCACAGGTGCTAGTTGGACCTTCCCATGGCTAGGCACCGGTATCGGGTCGAACCCGGGAAGTAAGGCTAGTGTGTGAGCTGGTGGGAGTGATGATTAGTTTTGAAACCACTACAACGGACGAGCAACGGTACTAAGTGACCGGTAGGACGTTTGTAGTGTGTGTTTGTATTTTTCCAAGGGCAGCAGGATATGAGTAGTCCTGTGTTGGGAGAGTACCCAGAGTGCCTGAGGATCTCTAGATGTGCAAATGAATTTGATCAGAACCAAAGGACCGTAGGGCCAGAGAGCGTAAGTGCCCAAAGTCATGACGGCCGTGAACCAGAGAGCGTAAGTGTTCAAACGTGACCGGTACCTGAGGGATCACTCGATATGGGAGAGGACTGGTGTGCCTTCTTTATCTTCGGATGGACCCCATGGAGAGTTTGACAAAGGATATTTTTATTGATATGTATGCAGTGACATGTTGTTTGGATGTGTGGTATACATCGAGTCAGACCTTGGAGTCTGGGAGGTTATATAAAGGTTATAACCTTAGCATAGAGTACCTATGTGAGTGACTATATTAGATTCACCAACTTTGAGAGCAAAGTTCTTTAAGGGGGGTAGATTGAAATACCCCGAACTTAATTATGGTGATTAAATTATTCTAATATGATATTTGAGGGCCTATTAGTGCCTAAAGAATTTTGGTGATGAAAATAAATCCAAAAGAAAGAAAACGCTGAAAAAGCATAAAACGCAAAAATGAGCGTTACATGACCATAGGAGGAATACGACCTCGGTTAAGTTCCTAGATGGATTCCTAAGGCTTAGTTAGGCCAAATTGATATACGGGAACAATTCCCGAAGAAAACGGATCCATAAAATGGATTAAAAACGCTATTAAAGCTTTAGAGCACGTTTCGAGAAACCCGGAAACGTGACTTTGAGTGGTCAAATGGACCCGTAAAAATTATAGTTGACTAAATAAGTATAATTAAACATTAATGGAAGCTTAAGAACCATTAACATTAAAGAAATGAGAAAAATCTAGAAAACGGGCCCGGTAGTGAATAGTGCTAAAACCGGGCAAATTAACGAGCGTTTCTTGTAAAAGACGAAAACGCCCCTAGTCTAACTAGTAGGTGGGGCCGGTTTTTTAAGAAGGAAATATCAGCCCTCTCACACACACTAAACTAGCTAGAATAAGGAAAGGGTAAAAAGTAAAAAGAAGGAAATGTAGAAAAGTACTCTCCCCTTCTCTCTCCTCCCTCATTTCTCTTTTCTCTCTTCTCTTTCCTTCCTTCTTTCTTCTCTGTCGATTTTTCTCCTCCTCCCTACTGGAACGATATCTTCCTCCTCCTCCCATGGCTACTCTATCTTCTACCTCATGCCCAAGCTTCATTAAAGCTCCAAATGCAAAAATAATCACATATTTGAACTCCTCTCACCAAGCTCTACCTTCCCTCTTTTCAAAATTCCAAAATGGTGAAGTTCATCTCCATGGGTATAGCCCATTTGAAGATAAAGCTAGAGATTCTTGAAGCTTGGAGTTTCCACTCTCATTTAAGGTAAATATATCCAAGGAAAATTCATTCTCCTTCCTTGTTAGTCTTAGCCAATTTTTCCCTTTGTAAGGCCTTGTTTTCTCTCTTTGTTTGAGCATTGTTTCAACCCTCCAATGGTGGAGTGAAGCTTCCCCTTGATCATGGCAAAAATCGATTCTAGGGTTTCCAAAGGTAATGACCAACTTTGTGCCTTAAGCCCTTTTCTGTAATTCATGAATTGTTTTCATAATCTAAGGGAGCTAATTAGTGCTTATTGTGCTCCCTTGGGTATTGGTCTAGAGTGTGGGCAATGGCAATGCCCCATGACCGATTTCAATCAAGAAAGAGAGAGGAGAAGATTGGAAAAGAAACAGAGGATTAAGGTAACTAATCTACCTTGATGATTACTCTAAATGCTTTTAGAATTATGGGTTGGGAAATTTGAAAGAATGAACCTAAATTGAGTTGATAATGTGTTTGATGGTTAGGAGAGAAAATTGTGAATTGATTGTTTGAATTAAGCGCCTTAGAGCCAAGAGATTGAGATTTTGAGCTACATTGTTGGTTTGATGAATTTTGGTGAAATGTTTATGTGCTGGTAGGACCCTTTATTGGTGTGGCTAGTTTTGGATTGATTTAGGTGAGAATTGATGAGTTTGGATATGTTAGGTTTATGGGGAAACTATGGCGAAATTTTAGTAGAAATAAAGTGTTTTGGGTGTTGTTATGGATGAGAACAACCTAGGGGATTAACTAGGTGTTGTAAGAGATTTATTTGAGTTAGTTAACCACCCTTGAATGTGGATATAAGATTTGGAGAAGGGAGAACTGAGTGTGCAACATCTGTAGCAAGTTAGTGTATTGGTGCCTTGGAGCTTTGGAGAAAAAACTAGGTAATATGACATTGAAAGAAATGGATGGACTTTGGGAATAGAGGTGAGAATGTTTAGGATGAACTCGGAATGGTCAAATGGTGTGAGGAGGAGTGTAGAATTTCAAGAAGAAGTTTAGGAATGCACAAGTGTGCAAAATGCATAATGTGAGAATTGAAATTGTGGAAAGTTAAACAAGAGTTGGGTAAAGGATTAGAGTAATGATTTGAGGATATTTAGGGCATGATCAAGAGTGATTTAAGGTGTTTAAACATGTAGAAAACATGTTGAAATGATTAGGAAAAGATTGGGTGAGAATTGAGGTGAATTTGGAGTTCAAAGTGAGTAGTTAAAATGGGTACTGGGCTAGACCGACCCTAGGACCGACCCTGGTAGGGTCGGTCAGCCTGAAATCTGCAAACTCGGAGCCTTCTGCATTCGACCGACCCAGGGGACCGACCCTGGCTGGGTCGGTCGAGTTGGAAATTTTAATCGGGATGCTCTCTGCATCCGACCGACCCAAGGGACCGACACTGGCTGGGTCGGTTGGACTGGAATTTTCCGAACCCGATGTCTCTGCACCCGACCGACCCAGGGGACCGACCCACGGTTGGGTCGGCCGGGTCAAAAAAAAAATGGCATTAGTAGTGAGCCATTGGTAGAGTAATTATGGTAAGAAGAATATGCCTGAGTGTAACACCCCTACTAAATCGGTTCCTAGTAATCCTATAAATGTCGCGCACAATAATATCTCACAGCGGTAAATAATAAACTATCGCCCTAATGGTGTCACTGTTATCACTCGCCCATACGGGTGATAACGAATTACCTGATAATCAACTTGCCAAACGTATTCCCGCAGTGACCACAAGAGATAGATAGTAGAACTTAAACAACTTAAAACAAATCTAACATCAACAATTATTACAGACCGTGAGCATCTAAACCAAACACACCTCGGTTAAACAACCCGAGTCCAAAACAACCTGAGTATCACACCGTACCAAGTCTAAACCAACAGTAATATCACAATAGTCACGTCTCGCTGCGACCCACCAGCTAGTCACCTGCATGAAAGTGGTTTGTGGTATGGAATCAACCCCTGCTGAGTATGTCATCACATGCCCCGTCATGCCCCCAAAGACCCCTCAATTATTTGGTCGAGAGCATGAGGTTCATTACATGCAATACCATTTTAATATTTAAACTGTAAATCAATTAACAGTAATATCCATACAATAACACAACCATCAACATATATAATATAATCACAAGTATAACCAATGAACAACCAAGCGAAACAACGAGAACAATAAACAAGTACTAGTTCTCGCCCATGGTGTAGAAACCAATATCGTTCGCCACTGTATAATTCTTAGCTGTATTATTTGTTCAGTTATACCTAGTGACAATGTCTCGTTAAAACGACATGTCTCTAGTTACCCATATATTATGGCGGGTCACCCACGGCAGTAGCCACTCCAACGGTAGAGTCTCCGACCAACGAGCCATTCTAGCTCACGGGAAATTTTCTTGATACTTGCGGACCCGTACGCGGACATCCTGGTATCGTTTTTGTGATCACAGCACGCACCAAGAGCCACGTCCTCCTGGCTTTACTTTCCTTCATTTAATTTAATTAATTATTCCATCGCATCGCATTACCAAATTTTCCTAACACAGCAGACTAAGGTCATTAGTCCAATCCGGAGTCTGTAAACTCGGGATCCAGTGTTAGATACGAGAGCGGCGTATAGAAAGGCCAATGCTCCGTATAAAAGTCTCGGATAATATGTATATCTTATTATCCTAGTGCTACAATGTTTTTCTGACGATCCTTATATTTCATATAAGATAGCACCATAGCCGCTAGTTCGTTTTATATATATTGGTCCATATATACGAACCGATACTGTTAACTCAACAACAGTAATAATAAGCAGCTACAAATATACAGTTCATGCATATTTAATTTACCATTCAGACAAACAATCTTATCACAGATCACATAGAAGTCTGAACTGAGGAAGCCCTCAGAGACAATCAGAGACACATAACAACATACCGTTCACCCTGATGTATTACGGTGGAGTATGAATCAGCAAGATCCTATGCTCCTTGTGTAGTCTCTAACAATCTAAACAATATAATGCTACTGATTAGCATACCGTATGACAACACAACTCTACGGTACCCCGTACCGTCACTAACACCTCCCGGTTAACCCCCCGTTATTAACTATCAATGTTTGTCGGGTTTTAGGTTTAACTCGAGATTGGAAAAAAAAGTGTTATATTACATGCGTAGTCTTGTTTGTATATTAGTTTAGTTATTGTTAAACTTGTTATCGCATGTAACTTAATGTTTGTTTGTACATCATACAGTTTGTTGCATTATTGTATGTGTGATCCTTTGTCATGCACTATGCATCTTACTTTAGTATTTATTTTTCTAAGGTTTGTCTCTCTCTTTCTTTTTTTTTTAAAATTCAATGTGGTATAATTCATTTGTAAACAATACTTTGAATTATTTAAAAAAAACCTTGTTATCCCATGAATACTCTTAACATTAGAATTTCCATATCTAATGTTTATAATTCTTTTCTCCTTATCTATTACCATTTTAATTATGATAATTTATAATTATTGAACCTTATCACATTTCCTACACCATTACATATATTTATTCGTGTATGTGTATTATGGAACTATTTATTATATGGTAAGTCTTATAATCTATATTCATTCTTTTTTAATGAATACCTCTTATTATAAATGTTATAGTTCTTATAACATTAAAACCATATTATAAATTCCATTTAAAAATGTTAGCATTTCCGAACAGCACCTATGTTCTTAAGTATTTACAAAATCCACCACCAAATTAATATAATGTCATATTATAGTTATATATCATATCTTATGACATTTAAGTCATGAAACAATTATAACCTATAGTTATATTTTGTTTTAAAATACCAAACAGCCCTTAATATTTTCGGCTTTCACTTATAACCACTAAACTTCTATAAAATCACAATTCAATCCCAATTTATAATACATAGTTTTCTAATTCCATTAAACTATATATTATACATATATCTTTATAAAACCTTATATATAATTCCAAAACTTACCAAACTATACCAAAAGGTTATAAATAACATTCCTAACCTTATTTTTCCTCTAAATCTCGGTTTCTATACATTTGTTACCTATTTGTAACAATGTTATTAAATACCATATACTATACTTATATAATTCATATGAACTCCAAATTTAACCAAATAAACTTCTAAAAATTTCTAATAACTTAAGGACTTTACTAAACTCCATTTAGCACCCTTAAGTTTCGGTAATTACATTACTACCCCCAAGTCTTATAAATCTTTTACAATTTAATAAGTATCTTATTATAAGGTAGTATTTTAATTTCTTAAATTTTCCAAACTTGGTCAAAGTCTCTTATATAGTCAACTTTGACTCCTAATACCAAATGGGAACCAATTTTTCGGTAATTACTAATAATAACCTATACTTTTCTATTTTTACAATTTTGACCCAAAACTTTATAAAATGTTATAATTTTTATTAAATTCATTTAAAAACCCTAAATTGCTCTAAATTAAGCCCACGGCTTTCTAAATTCCTAGTAATTACGAATTGGCCCCAATTTTAATTATAAGCATAAATAAAACTAAATAAGCTTATAAACTTAAATTAAAATGGCCTAATGACATGGCCTTATTACAACCTTGAACTTGCAAAATAAATTACACAATAAATGTCTCAAAATATAGCATATATATTCGGCCTCACCATGGTTTAATTATTTTTCCACATAATGTCGTAATTTGACCATTATGTTAATTAAATCTCTTAAATGACTAGCTTAATTTATCTTAGCCATTTTTTTCCATTTTTAGGTCAATATGACCTATATATATGATTTCACTCTCGGCCATATATATATATATATATACTTGGAAATTACAAAAATCATAAGTTTAAGGTGTTTATACCTTGATTATTCCTTGTATGGGCTCGGTCACTTGTAGGAAAATTCACCACTTGATTTAGACATGTTTAATACACAAAAACAAGATATGGTTACACTCCAAGCTTGAGCTTAACCATAAGGAATAATTAATGTAAGATTTAAGGCAAAAATCACCTTAAAAATGCAAGGGAAATTCTAGGTGTTTTCGGCCTGAACCAAACACACCACAAGGTGTTAGATCTACCATATTGACATAGGAAATAGCTAGATCTAAACAAACTCTCTTGTTATTAGGTTTTACCTTGGAAAAATGCCTTAGAAGAGAGTATTTCTCTTGGATCTTGGTCACCCTTGCTCCAAATGGCTAACCAACTGAATGAATATGTAAATATGAAGATTATGAGTGTATAAACTCATAAAAACAGAAGAAAGAAACCACATGGAGAGTGGAGGTTCTTAAGGTATGTTTTTACCTTAAATTGTCGATTTGAACAACCTTGGTCCCTCTACTGGTCTCAACCGAGTTTAGCTCTTGTTCTAACCTTAGAATACTGAGAATAAGCCATAAGAATTGATGAGCCACGGAATCTAGGTGTTGGTAGTGAAGAGATGAAGAAAAAGGGCTAAAAATGACCTTAAAACACTTACCTTAAGGACTTAGGAGCTAGATTTGCCTTCCATGCTCAAGAACAAGACTTGAGAGCTTCTTAGGAAGGGAGGAACTCGGCTGGGCAGGGTGGAATCGGACAAGGAAGGAGGAAGGCATGGGTAAGATTTGAAATAATTGAAAAAGTAAACTTATTTTCAAAAAGTAAATATATTAGGTAATATCTTGTCCCATAATCATTGCATGCTGTCTCCTCTCTTATTGCAGCCGATCTCCATGGTCCAAATGGGTCAATTAATTGACCATTGACCATGCTTGGTCAACATTGACTCATACGGGCCCCACTTTAGGGTTTTATTAATATTTTAATATTTAATTTGTAAAAATTCGTAAATTTTTGGAATTAAATTCCTAATATGATATAATATGATAAAATATCATATTTAAGGGTAATTATAATTTTTAAGTCCATTAAAAATCAATTTAGAAGGCAATCTCACAAAAACGTGCTTTAAGGTGTTTTAGCGCACATTTTTGTGTCACAGGGTGTTCCTGAGCTTAGTTCTCCTTGAGAATGGTTTTATTGTGTTCCTTGCTTCATTATAATACTTAGGAATCCACTTTGGATCCTACTTGGGGTCATACAACCTTTATGGTGTCTTAAAGCACATTTTTGGCTTTACCGATCTTAAGGCGTGTTTTGCCTTGTTGAGATCTTTTAGATTGTTCCCCAATAATATTTAGACGCTTAATAAACATCTTAGATCATTAATAGATCATTTAATTATATTTTAAAGATTAGGGGTATTTCACTGAGAACCTAAGATTTACGGGATAACGGGGTAAGTACGGGAGTAAGAGTAGTTACATACCGTAATATCTTGATATTAATAGAACCCCTCGATATGTGATCAGTGATTCAAGAGTAAACCGAGGAACGTGAAGTGACCCGGTAAAGTTAATCCATGGTGAAAGGTATGATTTTCTCATGCCCTGTATGCTAACGTGGTTACATTGATTTATGTGTTGTGTGTTTGTGTGCCGGCCTAAGCAAGATAAAAGCATGAAAATGATTATTGCTTGATTGTGTATCTTGAGGCATGCTGTGTGTACTAACCATCCTTGTATGTTGTGTTATCTAACTTAGCGTTATTGACTGACTCATAATTGAGTAACGATTGGTTAGTGACTCGTAGAAAGAGTTGTTTCACAAAATCACGAAAACGTGGAAACACACAAAAACTGTCGTTTCAAGAATAATGAAAAAGCAAACACACGAACTCGCTAGAACGTGAGAGAGTTGTACAGGATTAGTAAACTCCCGATAACGGTTAGATAACCTAAACGAACAATCCGCGAAATAATCAATAGTGGAAAGAATTGATGAAACCCTATTAAGAGATTGGTGATAGTTCAAGATATGAACTTTTGAGAGAAGTAAAAAACGATAAGGGACCATCAAAATCCCTCAGAAAAATAGTCGACCTACAATATGAGGGACCTACCAATATGAGAAAATGTCCCGAACATACAAGTATTCGATAGGTTGACGAAAACCTTAAATCCGAGAATACTAAACATTGAGAGATTCCCTAAGCTATTAGATGATATCGAGAGAGATATTTCTAGGCTAATCTATAAGATTGTGATATGACTCCAAGAGAGGAGTATTGGGAATTTGAGTAGTCCGGTAGAGAAACAGACGTTTGAGAATTTGAGGAGCTAAGTGTATAACTCCGCTTGATAGTCGAACCTTCCCACCATGCTAGACCCAGAGTAGGGTCGAAACCGGGGAAGTAAGACTTGTATTTGAAAGCCCGGTGGTGAGTCTTGTGTATGACTCGGTCCGGAGGTCATGGGTAATGACTTAAAAGATATCCTTTGAGAATTTGATATTGAGAATTGAGATTTGAGTTAGAAACTTGAGAATTGAGCATTGGGTTGAGAATTGAGAACTTGAGAGTTGAGGATTAAGATTGAGTATTGTAGAACTTGATTTAGATTGAGAATAAGTGAGCTTGAGTAAGAGTAACCCAAGAGAGTGGGTAAGACAAGGTATAAGTGACTAAGACGTGGTGAGGTAGAAACCCTCAAGACATAAGAGCTAGATGAAATAAACTAACTACCTTGATGTGTTAGTTAGTGTTTGTATTCTATGTTGAATAATGTGACATCCCAGCCCAATCAGCCCACATGTATGATATTGTCCGCTTTGGCACGTAGGCCGCACGGATTTGTTCATGGGTTTCACCCCAAAACGCGTCACACAAGGAAGAGGTATCCATGCACCTATAAGGCACACTTCGTGCTCCTCTCCAATCGATGTGGGAGGTAACCCTTCTCTGGGTGTTACAAATTAATGTTTGGAAATTGTACATGTATAATGTATTGATACCTTGCATGATGATTAAATTAAAATGAATCCCATGCTGTAACACCCCTACCGGTAATCACGCAATTATCTCCTAAACCGTCTCAATTACCAACAACAAAACAGTGGAATTCAAACAACAACCGGGGGTGATACAATGCCGTTAGTCACCCACGTGACTAACAAGACCAAATCCAATACAACAATACAAATACAATTCGGTCTGATGGATTATTATACCGAGCACTCTACATCAAACTTTACATTACATTCCTTAACCAAATCAATTACAAATACAACTTCAATTCGACTCTATACTGAGTTTACTACAATTCCCAAACTTGTCAATATCATACCGGTCTTACAATTTCACAATCCAACAATTACAATCCTTAAACAGCTACCCTTGCTTAATAATAACCCCGTCCAACTCTCGAACGGTAATCGGCTTCAGTACCTGTAAAATAAAAACGGTGCCCCTAGGGGCTCAGCAAAATTGCTGCATATGAAATTCGCATACCCCGCGTGCTAACGGGGGTACGCTGACAATTTTGGTCGAGAGCATGCGATTCATTTTAATTCAATCAACATGCATACAATATACATTATATATGTACATTATCACAAATACTCAACGTTCAACCAAGGAATACAATCACACTAACACAATAAGTTTGTTAGTTAGTATTACTTATTCTTAGGCCTTGAGGGTTTCTACCCCTCTATGCCTTACTCAATTTCCTCATTGTCTTACCCACTCCCTTGGGTTACTCTTACTCAATTCTCTTAGTCTCAAACTCAACTCAACTTCTCAAGTCTCTCAAGTTCAAACTCAATACTCAATATTCAATACTCAAATTCTCGATTCTCAATACTCAACTCAAATACTCAATTCCAATACTCAAAGGTATATGTTAAGTCATTACTCATGACCTTCGGGCAGGGTCATACACAAGACCCACCACCGGGCTTACAAATACAAACGGGGCTGTACAATTAGCTCCTCAAATTCTCAAATGTCCGGTTCTCTACCGGACTACTCAATTTCCCAAAACTCCTCTCTCAGAGTCATTTCATAATCTCATAGATTAGCCTAGAAGTATCTCTCTCGATATCCTCCATTAGCTTAGGGAATTACCAATGTCTAGTATTCTAAGATTTAAGGTTTTACCAACTTATCGAATACTCTTATGTTCGGGACATTGTTCATTTTAGTTGGGTCCTCCCATTGTGGATCGACTATCGTTCTAAGGGGTTTGGTGATCCCTTACCATACTTTACTCTTCTCACGGTTCACATTTGGAACATTTATCAATCCTCTAAATAGAGGTTCATTATACACTTTCACTATTATTTTTTTTGTGGATTAAATCAATTCGGTTTTCTAACCGTTATCGGGAGTTTACTAATCCTGTATACTTTCTCACATTCTAGTGAGCTCACAGGTTTATGTTATCGTTTCTTGGTTCGATAGTTTTAGTGTGTTTCCACATCTTCGTTAATTCGCAACATGACTCTTTCTACGAGTCACTACTCAAACAAGACTCAACTATGAGTCGAACTACAAGGCACATTCGCATTCCAGCAATTCATTCACAATCACACATTTCATGAATTATACAAACTTTGATTTAATAACCAATCCATCAAGGAGCCATACAACCAAGCACAAGAAAGTGCAAACAATCCGATTCGTGCATTTATCTTGTTAGGGTGATCACACAATCAAACAAGCACACAAATCAGAGTAACTCCGTTAGCATGCAGGGCATGAGAAAATCATACCTTTCATCGGGGTTAGCTCTACCGTGTGACCTCACGTTCCTCGGTTCACACTTGTTCCTCTGATAATGTCTCAAAACATTGATATTAATATCAAGCTTATACGGTACGTAACTTACTACTCCCGTACTTACCCCGGTATCTCGTTATTTCGGTTTTACTTAAGTGTTCTTAAACTCACAACTTTCTCAATCACTTCTCAACTTGTTTACACTACTTAGGGCCTTTAAAAGTCACCAAACAACTCCGAAACATCATCTAAAACCAATACCAATCAATCCCCCATGTTTAGAGCCCTTTAAAACACTCACGGCTGATTGTTGGGGGTGGTCCGGGACTTGGTCCGGACCCAAAGTTCCGGACCTATGCTGTAAGTAACTCTCGGCCTGTTTTTCTACCTGGTCCGGGACTTGGTCCTCGACCTAGGTCCCGGACCAATACCATTTTTCACTCTCGGCCTTATTTTTGATGCGGTCCGGGACCTTGTTCCTAACCTAGGTCCCAGACCCTGCTAAAAACTGTTACTTAGGTAATTTTTCAATCCCAAATCAACCCTTAATCCACCCTTAATCCACCCCTAATCATTCCATAATCTTTCAACATGTTTCCTACATGTTTAAACAGACTTAAACACTCCTTAAACCACCTTAAATCATTGGTCCAATCCTTGCTCCAATCTTGCTTAGTTTCTACATTTTCATTCTTGCATTTATGCACTTTGCACACTTGTGCATTTCTAACTTCCTCTTGGTGGGTTACTACCTTGTACCTACTTCACCAAATTACTTATTGACCACTACAATTCCATCCTAGGCAAATGCACTTCTAAAACCCAAGTCCAACTCTCAATTTCCCATGTCTTGCACACTAACTCATTTCTAGAATTTCTAAGATTCTCACATGCCATTTGCTACAGATTTTTACATCTGTCAAACCCATTCTTCATTCACCATTTCAAGGTTACTAACCTACTCAACTCAGCCACATACACACATAGATTCTCCAATTCACTAAGTCACCTTAAAACACTTATTTTCTACTGAAATTTCACAATAACCACCCCATAAACCTAACATATCCCAATCCATCAATTCTCACCAAATTTTCACTTAAATCAATCCTAAGATCCACACCCATAAGGGTCCTACCAGCACACAACTCAATCAAATTTTCATCAAACCAACAATATAAGCACTAAACTTAAATGCTTGGCTCTTAGGCCCTTAAATCACAATTCAATCAACAAGTTCATAAATTCTCTCAAATATCGACCAATACATTGTCTCACATATTTTGGGTTCATTATTTAATCTAATCCATCCCAATTCCTAAAACATATAGGATTAGCCTTAAGATAGGTATCTTACCTTAAGTTCTCCAATTTCCTTTTCAATTCTTCTCTTCTCGTCTTCTTCATCCTCTTGACTCCAAAATCAGCCAAGGCCATTTAAATTCCAACAACACTAAATTTCCATCCAAAAGGACAATGGAACTAAGTACAAGCATTTAGGCACATTAAACTAACCCTAAGATTCAAAGGGGGCTTAAAGCTCAAGGTTAGGGTTTACCTATGGAAGTTCTTGAATGGTTTTTCAACTGTTGAATCAAAGGGGGAATTTCCCCACCATTAAGGTGGAAAGGTGCTCAAAAAAAGAAAAGAACAAGGTATCAACATGGGTAAAAATCGGCCAAGGTAAGGAGGAGGGGGAAAACGAATTCTTTAAACTTTTTACCTTAGATGAGAGAGGGGACTCCAAGCTCCATAGAAATGCCATTTTCTTCACCAATGGGGTATACCCATGGAGGTCAACTTTCTCGATTGGAATTTTGAAAAGAGGGAAAGATAGAGCTTGATGAGAGGAAGAGAATATGTAGTTTTTTTCTCACTTGGGGCCATAATGAAGCTTGAGCATGAAGAGAAAGAGAGGGCTGCCATGGATAGAGCTTGAAATCGTAATGGGGAAGAAGGAGGAGGAGAAAAACGACAGAGAGAGAGGAGGGGGTTCAGTTGGGAAAGTAGAAAGTGAAGAGAGAGAAGAGGTAAAGTAGTTTTTATACTATTTTACTTTTTGCTTTTTGTCTAATAGAAACCCATTGTGAGAGGGGTTAAAAACGTGGCTCATTCCCTTGTGCCAGATTTTGTTTCTTTATTTATAAGGTGAGGGGGAGTATTTTAGTCTTATTGCAATTAACACCCCATAAGTTTTCGTTTTTACACTATTCACTTATCGGAGCCCGTTTTCCGGATTTGTTTTCTCATTTCTTTAATTTTAATGGTTCTTAAGCTTCCATTAATGTTTAATTATAGCTATTTAGTCAACCATAATTTTTACGGGTCTGTTTGACCACTTAAATTCATGTTTTTGGGTTTTCTCGAAAAACGTGTGCTAAAGCTTTATTAGCGTTTCTAATTCATTTTATGGGTCCGTTTTCTTCGGGAATTGTTCCCGTATATTAATTAGGAATTATTAAGCCTTGGAAATCCATCAAAGACCCTTGTCGAGGTCGTATTCCTCCTATGGTAACGTAACACTCATTTTAGCGTTTTTCGCTTTTTAAGCGTTTTCTCTTTTCTTTTGGATTTATTTTCTTTACCAAAATTCTTAGACACTAATAGGCCTCCAAATATCATATTAGAGTAATTTAATCACCCTAAGGAAGTTCGGGGTATTTCAATCTACCCCCCATTAAGAACTTTGCCCTCAAAGTTGGTGAACCTAAGATCATTAGTCTCCTAACTACTCAAGGCTAAGGTTATAATCTCTCTATAACCTGTCAACCCTAAAAGCCTAACTCGATGTATACCACACATCCAAACAACATGTCAATGCATGCATAGCAATCAAAAATAACCGTTTCCAAACTCTCCATGGGGTCCATCCGCAGATAAAGAAGGCACAACAATCATCTCCCATATCGAGTGATCCCTCAGGTACCGGTCACGTTTGAACACTTACACTTTCTGGTTCATGGCCATCATGACTTTGGGCACTTACACTCTCTGGCCCTACGGTCCTTTGGTTTCGATCAAATTCATTTTCACATCTAGAGATCATCTGGCTCCAAAGTGGGTACTCTTCCCTGACCGGACTACTCATATCCGGTGGCCCTTGGAAAAATACAAAACACACACTACAAACGTCCTACCGGTCACTTAGTACCGTTGCTCGTCCATTGTAATGGTTTCAAAACTAATCATCACTCCCACTGGCTCACAACTAGCCTTACTCCCCGGGTTCGACCCGATACCGGTGCCTAACCACGAGAAGGTCCAACTGGCACCCGTGGAAGCGGTTTCAAAACCGTTCCTCATTCTCAAGTTTGAAGAAAATCATTTGTGTCAAAATCAGTTTGGGAAATTCATTTTGAAAACTCAATACAACTTCAAGTTCCAACTTGTGTTAGTTTCACCTATTACTAGTGTGATTACTTGTGGCCACTTGTAAGGAGCTTCAGGAGTCATTCAATCCCAATGTGATCAGCATTGGTGTTGAACTATCCTTCCACCCCAATTTGTGTTCGGTTTCCCTTGATCGCTAGTAAATCAAGTTCCACCTCCCACCTCAATTCACACAATCAGATAGTCAAACATTATTTCATTTTCTATCTTCTTAATCTTTCTAGTCATAATCAACCATCAATCCATTTTCAGTTTCTAGAATTCCTTTGCTTACTTACTAATCATCGTATCTATTATTATTCAATTTATCTCCCAATAATTACCTAACAAATTCAAACGCATAATACCAATTAGTTTTCTATCCTCCAATTGTTCACAAGTCAAATCAAACCAACTCAAGTCACCTAGGGACTCAATTCCCACTAGGTTCAACATCGGTTTCGTACCGATTTATACTCATCAAATTCCTCAAACATACTCATTTCCCATACCATTACCAATCGGGGTTCTCATTCCCCTGGAGTTTCTCTACTCCTTTCCACCTCAAATCTCACAAATCACCATAACTTACACCATGAATGGATACATATGTTTATGTAACATAAGTACCAATCATCAAAACAGTTTCTTTGCGCTATGCGCATTGTAGTTTACGCACTTATCACGTAAAACATACACTTCGCGGTTTTCGCTCTACCCCCCTTAAAAAGGGATTACACCCATGTAATCTATCATGTGTCAACATTGGACATAGGTCAAAGGCATTCAGCCGTCATGGAGTGGTTCAGCTTCCATGCGGTCTATTATACAATGTTCTTTGGTCAAAGGGTCTTAACCAATTTACTGGTTTAGTCCCTTCACCAAGGATTCTCATCAGAGTTTATTTAACTCTTAACCGGGTTCGGTTCTAGCCTAAGAGGCTTCAAGGCATTGATAATTAGCCATTAATTCACTAGGTATATTAAACCTTAGAATTCTGGGCCCACTTGCTTCGCTGCGCGACCCTGATAACTTCGGGTTTATTCACCCTTCTCGTTATTCTTAATATGTTATACATTACCCTTTTATCCCTTTTTATCTTGGGAATAAGGTTTATCAATCAAGCGTGCTATTCCTTTACCGTACGCGAACTCAATGTGTTTCAGATTTTCTATCCAGTTCTTTGGAAATCTATAATACATACTATTGTGTACTTTCGTGATTATTCACTGGTTCCTCTGACTTATTGTCGGTTGAGGTTAAGCCACTACTTAGTTGTAGTGCTTCCTCTGTTGTCAGTGGCTTCTGAATGTGCCCATTTATCTGATTATGTACAAGTGTTCTTTACTTGTATGACCTTGCATTTTCTATGCGTCGGTCCTTGTGACTTTCATAAGTCTCCTTTCACTTTTATTCCGATGGAATTCATATGTTGTGATTGTTGGTGGGTTTCACACTCTTCGTGCTTCTTTGGCCTTAGGCCGCACGGTTTGTTTCCAAGCTTTTACTTAACTGGCTTATGCCATGTTCGTCGGTGAAGGGAGAATTTACCACAATTGACATTTTCCATGTTGCTAGCTATCCCACTAGATCATTACTGCACAAGTGCAATACCAAAACACTTAGTCCTACAGAGTTCAGAGGCGTAAACCCTTGGCTGTAATTCTCTTATGTGATTGCAATAGGAATAAACATTGTTTCCTTGTGGGGTGCTTCATCACTTGGTGCAGACTCTTGGCTTGTTGCCCGGTCTGTCTACCATCTCGTATTTAACAACTCCATATCATTTTGATTATTGAGTTACATTGGTCGCTTGCTGCGCACCATGTTCGTATTTACTTACGACATTGGTTTCCATGGCATCCACTATTACCTTAGCTTCTGCTCATGTATCTCTACCATTTATACAATGGTTCACCATTTATTTGGCTGATTACATAATATGGTATTCTTTTATTTCTCTGAGCTCCTAGAGCGTCATTAATTTTATAACCGGCTACTCTTTCGATTTTTGACAATTGGTATCAAGCTTCCTTTGGTATCATTTTATTCCAGTTAATGCTTGGCGGTAATTATTTGCTCAAGCTTCACTACCTTGGTAGTTCTGGGAGGGATGTGCTTTCAGACATTCGCTGATAACGAGTGGTATCCTCGCTTGTTAGTTATTAAACAATCTTATTGGTGTCGTTCTTTACAACTCCCATATGGTTCATAACCGGTTTTGCAACCGTTGGATCTATGTATTGTAGTGGGTTCATGGCATACTGGCCTCGTTGCCTAGAGCTCTGCTCATCTTAGGCTGTTTACAAGTAATGCTTCTCCTTATACTATTAATGGTTTTGAGGTAATATCGGGCTCCATGTTAAGGTCATTGCATCACGCTTCCGCCCGTTGGATGCCCCTTTAAGCATCTAGGTATAGATCAGTACCATTTATTAATTTAGGGTATCCCCTAGCAAGTGGGATCCCTTCGGTGTTCTAACCGAATGTTCGTTGTAATTCTTGTGTCTTTATCACGACATTATTCTACACCCTTCAAGGATTGCTCTTGGGTGTTGCTAAGTTATGCCATTATCTTTGGCTAAAATTTATGAGAATGTTTAATTTATTATCCTACCTTGCGGTTCTGGATCTGAGTTATCTCATTGAGGGTTATACGTCTCCCGTTCTTAGGGTAGACAACAAATACTTTTCCTTATGTCTTTAACCGGTTTAATTTCCTCTTCGGTGATAAACGGTATTCTCCGGTACCTTATATGATCACTCTGGGTATTCCATCTTGTCCATTGAACATTGATGTGTTCATGATAGGCATTTGCCTCACTGTGTTTAGACCGGGTATCCATTCCGGCTATTTCATGCTTTTGTTTCAAATTCTTGAGACATATCCAATGTCTTTACTCAATTGCTCGTGCTTTTCGCACTTCCTAACTCTTAATCATTCTCCCGGAGTGAGTTCTTGACTCCTTTAGCCTTGTAAGCTTATCTTGGTTCTTCGATCATTCGAGGTGTCCAACTGTTTCGGTTTGAATTTACCTTATGGTCCGTAGAACGGAGTCGACTACTTCCCGTGTTTCATACACCACTTGTATACATACGTGGGGTACCTTATTGGTACGTTACCACTTACCCGACTAACTCACAAATGGTCTGTCAGGCCCGCAAGCTCCTTCGGAGTGCGGTCATCCCACATCCTGTATTTGGGTACACTCGTAGTGCTCGTCACACGCCTAGGTGAAGTATTCTATTGTCAACTCCTCGTGTATCATTTTATGATACTCACCGTGATTCTTCTGGTTTGGTTTAAAAAGAAAGGTTTGGGTTTGAAAGAAAATGTTTGTGTCTGAAAGAAAAATCTTTGTTTTGAAAGAAAAATTTTCATGGTGTTCCCACGTTTGAGGTATTGACCAAGTCTAGCTTCTCGCTGACTGGTATGTTCGTTAATATGATGGTCAGGCCGTCGGGCCCTTCCTAGGTTTGGTTCTACAAGTTCTTAGGATTAGTGATCCTTTAATTGCTTCCATCTTCATGGTGGTACTTTAGTAAGTACTTGTTAGTCGTTAAACGTCTTCCAATTTGCCTTGTAGTTGCTGCACTTGCCTTGGCAAGTGCGTGGGTAGGTCGGTTTTCAGGTTAACAATTACCGGTTACGGTACTGTTCCCATCCAAATTTAATGGTTTATTGGGTCTTCCTTCGATCCTTTGATCTTAGTGATCAATTTCCTGAGTCGCTTCTCAGTGTTCCTGACATGGTTGTCATTATCCGGGTGCTCCTGCACTCGTGGGGATGCCGGTTTGTTTAGTTCTGTGTCCCACCTTACTGTGGTTACTGAGGTTTAACTAACCCTTGGGAGCTACATCGTAGTCCCGTGAGTGTACAGTTACCCTCATAGTTGTCTGAACTATGTTATTCGGGTATTACTGCCCTTTTAGCGTTGTAGGTTTGGAGTTATCCAACCTTGACTGATTCCTTAGTCGGTTGTATGTTGTTGACGGTATTGTCAAACGTTGGTTGTCCGCAGACTCCCTTGTCTCGGGTTTTGTTACTCTGCTTTTTCGCTTCATTGCATAGTTATGCCTCCTTCTTGCTGGCTACACATGGTTCTTGCGACTGTGAAGCACGTCGCCCCATGGTGCCGCAAATTTCATTATCCTATATTTAGGATCTTCAATCTTCTGTCGTTAAGTACGGTTATTGTCGTTGAAACGGGAATCGTCTTCGGGATCTCCAGTTCTTGGAATCTACCGTATGACTGGTTCCATCTCTTACAAGTTTTATTTACAATTTCCAGATCGGGTTTTCCCGAGTGTGAGAGGTCTTTCCATCTCTCTGGCGTTCGTTCCCCAACTTTAAAATGGGGGTTGTGGAGGGCGGGATTGGTTATGTAGGTATCCAGATCATACTGGAAGTTCCTATCTAGCGTACTCACACGCTAACGCTCAACCCTTAGCCCTAAGTCTCTAATTCCTAACTCGGTATTTTCCTAAACTCGGTATTTAGACCATCAGAGCAAAGTATCGCTTTGATACCACTTTATGTAACACCCCTACCGGTAATCACACAATTATCTCCTAACCCGTCTCGATTACCAACAACAAAGCAACAGAATTCAAACTACAACCGGGGGTGATACAATGCCGTTAGTCACCCAAGTGACTAACAAGGCCAAATCCAATACAACAATACAAATACAAATCGGTCTGATGGATTATTATACCGAGCACTCTACATCAAACTTTACATTACATTCCTTAACCAAATCAATTACAAATACAACTTCAATTCGACTCTATACCGAGTTTACTACAATTCCCAAACTTGTCAATATCATACCGGTCTTACAATTTCACAATCCAACAATTTCAATCCTTAAACAACTACCCTTGATTAATAATAACCTCGTCCGACTCTCGAACGGTAATCGGCTTCAGTACCTGTAAAATAAAAACGGTGCCCCTAGGGGCTCAGCAAAATTACTGCATATGAAATTCACATACCCCGCGTGCTAACGGGGGTACGCCGACTATTTTGGTCGAGAGCATGCGATTCATTTTAATTCAATCAACATGCATACAATATACATTATATATGTACATTATCAAAAATACTCAAAGTTCAACCAAGGAATACAATCACACTAACACAATAAGTTTGTTAGTTAGTATTACTTATTCTTAGGCCTTGAGGGTTTCTACCCCTCTATGCCTTACTCAATTTCCTCATTGTCTTACCCACTCCCTTGGGTTACTATTACTCAATTCTCTTACTCTCAAACTCAACTCAACTTCTCAAGTCTCTCAAGTTCAAACTCAATACTCAATATTCAATACTCAAATTCTTGATTCTCAATACTCAACTCAAATACCCAATTCCAATACTCAAAGGTATATGTTAAGTCATTACTCATGACCTCCGGACAGGGTCATACACAAGACCCACCACCGGGCTTACAAATACAAACGGCGCTGTACAATTAGCTCCTCAAATTCTCAAATGTCCGGTTCTCTACCGGACTACTCAATTTCTCAAAACTCCTCTCTCGGAGTCATTTCACAATCTCATAGATTAGCCTAGAAGTATCTCTCTCGATATCCTCCATTAGCTTAGGGAATTACCAATGTCTAGTATTCTAAGATTTAAGGTTTTACCTAACTTATCGAATACTCTTATGTTCGGGACATTATTCATTTTAGTCGGGTCCTCCCACTGTGAGTCGACTATCGTTCTAAGGGGTTTGGTGATCCCTTACCATACTTTACTCTTCTCAAGGTTCACATTTGGAACATTTATCAATCCTCTAAATAGAGGTTCATTATACACTTCCACTATTATTTGTTTTGTGGATTAAATCAATTCGGTTCTCTAACCGTTATCGGGAGTTTACTAATCCCGTATACTTTCTCACATTCTAGTGAGCTCACAGGTTTATGTTATCGTTTCTTGGTTCGATAGTTTTAGTGTGTTTCCACATCTTCGTTAATTCGCAACATGACTCTTTCTTCGAGTCACTACTCAAACAAGACTCAACTATGAGTCGAACTACAAGGCACATTCGCATTCAAGCAATTCATTCACCATCACACATTTCATGAATTATACAAACTTTGATTTAATAACCAATCCATCAAGGAGCCATACAAATAAGCACAAGAAAGTGCAAACAATCCGATTTGTGCATTTATCTTGTTAGGGTGATCACACAATCAAACAAGCACACAAATTAGAGTAATTCCGTTAGCATACGGGGCATGAGAACATCATACCTTTCACCGGGGTTAGCTCTACCGTGTGACCTCACATTCCTCGGTTCACACTTGTTCCTCTGATAATGTTTCAAAACATTAATATTAATATCAAGCTTATACGGTACGTAACTTACTACTCCCGTACTTACCCCGGTATCTCATTATTTTGGTTTTACTTAAGTGTTCTTAAACTCACAACTTTCTCAATCACTTCTCAACTTGTTTACTCTACTTAGGGCCTTTAGAAGTCACCAAACAACTCCTAGACATCATCTAAAACCAATACCAATCAATCCCCCATGTTTAGAGCCCTTTAAAACACTCATGACTGATTTTTATGGGTGGTCCGGGACTTGGTCCGGACCCAAAGTCCCGGACCAATGCTGTAAGTAACTCTCGGCCTGTTTTCTACCTGGTCCGGGACTTGGTCCTGGACCTAGGTCCCGGACCAATACCAGTTTTCACTCTCGGCCTTATTTTTGATGCGGTCCGGGACCTTGTTCCTAACCTGGGTCCCGGACCCTGCTAAAAACTGTTACTTAGGTAATTTTTCAACCCCAAATCAACCCTTAATCCACCCCTAATCATTCCATAATCTTTCCACATGTTTCCTACTTGTTTAAACACACCTAAACACTCCTTAAACCACCTTAAATCATTGGTCCAATCCTTGCTCCATTCTTGCTTGGTTTCTACATTTTCATTCTTGCATTTATGCACTTTGCACACTTGTGCATTTCTAACTTCCTCTTGGTGGATTACTACCTTCTACCTACTTCACCAAATTACTTATTGACCATTACAATTCCATCCTAGGCAAATGCACTTCTAAAACCCAAGTCCAACTCACAATTTCCCAAGTCTTGCACACTAACTTATTTCTAGAATTTCTAAGATTCTCACATGCCATTTGCTACAGATTTTTACATCTCTCAAACCCATTCTCCATTCACCATATCAAGGTTACTAACCTACTCAACTCAGCCACATACACACCTAGATTCTCCAATTCACTAAGTCACCTTAAAACACTTATTTTCTACCAAAATTTCGCCATAACCTCCCCATAAACCTAACATATCCCAATCCATCAATTCTCACCAAATTTTCACTTAAATCAATCCTAAGCTAGCCACACCCATAAGGGTCATACCAGCACATAACTCAATCAAATTTTCATCAAACAAACAATATAAGCACTAAACTTAAATGCTTGGCTCTTAGGCCCTTAAATCACAATTCAATCAACAAGTTCATAAATTCTCTCAAATGTCAACTAATACATTGTCTCACATATTTTGGGTTCATTATTTAATCTAACCCATCCCAAGTCCTAAAACATATAGGATTAGCATTAAGGTAGGTCTCTTACCTTAAGTTCTCCAATTTCCTTTTCAATTCTTCTCTTCTCCTCTTCTCCATCCTCTTGAATCCAAAATCAGCCAAGGCCATTTAAATGCCAACAACACTAAATTTCCATCCAAAAGGACAATGGGACTAAGTACAAGCATTTAGGCACATTAAACTAACCCTAAGATTCAAAGGGGGCTTAAAGCTCAAGGTTAGGGTTTACCTTTGGAAGTTCTTGAATGGTTTTTCAACTCTTGAATCAAAGGGGGAATTTCCACCACCATTTTAGGCTTTGAAAGGTGCTCAAACAAAGAAAGAACAAGGTATCAACATGGGTAAAAATCGGCCAAGGTAAGGAGGAGGGGAAAAACGAATTTTCTTTGAACTTTCTTACCTTAGATGAGAGAGGGGACTCCAAGCTCCATAGAAATGCCATTTTCTTCACCAATGGGGTATACCCATGGAGGTCAACTTTCTCCATTTGGAATTTTGAAAAGAGGGAAAGATAGAGCTTGATGAGAGGAAGGAGAATATGTAGTTATTTTCTCACTTGGAGCCTTAATGAAGCTTGAGCATGAAGAGAAAGAGAGGGCTGCCATGGATAGAGCTTGAAATCGTAATGGGGAAGAAGAAGGAGGAGAAAAACGACAGAGAGAGAGGAGGGGGTTCAGTTGGGAAAGAAGAAAGTGAAGAGAGAGAGAAGAGGTAAAGTAGTTTTTATACTATTTTACTTTTTGCTTTTTGTCTAATAGAAACCCATTTTGAGAGGGATTAAAAACGTGGCTCACTCCCTTGTGCCAGATTTTTATTTATTTATTTACAAGGTGAGGGGGAGTATTTTAGTCTTATTGCAATTAACACCCCATAAGTTTTCGTTTTTACATTATTCACTTACCGGAGCCCGTTTTCCGGATTGTTTTCTCGTTTCTTTAATTTTAATGGTTCTTAAGCTTCCATTAATGTTTAATTATTGTTATTTAGTCAACCATAATTTTTACGGGTCTGTTTGACCACTTAAATTCACGTTTTCGGGTTTTCTCGAAAAACATGCGCTAAAGCTTTATTAGCCTTTTTAATTCTTTTTATGGGTCCGTTTTCTTCGGGAATTGTTCCCGTATAATAATTAGGCATTATTAAGCCTTGGAAATCCATCAAAGACCCTTGTCGAGGTCGTATTCTTCCTATGGTCACATAACGCTCATTTTAGCGTTTTTCACTTTTTAAGCGTTTTCTCTTTTATTTTGGATTTATTTTCTTTACCAAAATTACTTAGACACTAATAGGCCTCCAAATATCATATTAGAGTAATTTAATCACCCTAATGAAGTTCGGGGTATTTCACATGCTCTCGACAAAGTAGTCGGCGTACCCCCGTTAGCACGCGGGGTATGCGAATTTCATGCCAGCAATTCGCTGAGCCCCTTGGGGCACTGTTTTTACTTTACAGGTACTTGGAGCCGAATACCGTTCGAGAGTAGGACGGGGTTGCTATGTAAGCATGGGAAGTTGTTTAAGAAAGTGTACTTGTTTTGTATGGTTGAAATATAAGTCCGAATTGTATGGGCAAACTTGATGATTGTAGAGACTCGGTATAGTATTGATTGAGGTTTGGATTGTATAGATTTGATTTGAGGATAGTCCTGATATTTGAATCGGTAAAGGAATGTAAGGTAGTAGTGTTGTTGATTGCTCGGTATTCAAGTTCATCAGACCGATATGTTAGTTGGATATTGTATTTGGATTTGACCTTGTTAGTCACGTGGGTGGCTAACGCATTGTATCACCCACCATTTGTAGTGAATTTCCGCTGCTTTGGTATTGGTCATTGATACAGATTAGGAGATAAAGACTGGATTAGCGGTAGGGGTGTTATAACAATTATAATAAAGACTGTAAATATCATGCATAAACACTGAATCATCCAATCAATACATTCACTACATTTCACAAGTAAAAGTTGCATAAACGAAGATATCGAATAAGTGCAATAAAACACGTAATCGCTTTTAGCGAACGGTATTTGTATTTATAATCACATTCGGCCTCCCAGGCCTCATTGTACATCATCACTTTTATTGTTATCATCAGTTGGGTGTCATGTTAGGACAACCCGATTTAACTTTTGATGGATAGTCGTCCCACGCACACACAAAGGTGCTCATTTTGCCAAGGATCCGGAGGCCCCGGGACTGCCACCTTGCCTAATAAAGGCGTTCTTAAATAGGCCGGAGCTGTGTACCAACAATAGGTACCATCTAACCAACGATCTATGTAGGCTCGTTTGGAATTTAACTAGAGCGGACCCGATCGGGTAAACACTCAAGTGATCACTATGCGCAACCAGTTATTTCGGGACCACTAGATTTCCATCTCATACACCCATCCTCCATTATGTGATTAAGCAGTTAATCAATTAGCTAAAGTATAATCATAGGTTATGGAGAATTCACTTTGATACAGCTGCCTTCGAGGGCTTAGGCAAATACCTATACACTAGTACAGAAATGATCTATCGCAGCGCCCCTACCGCAGCGGTTGTAAAAACAACCGCTGAGATAGGCCGATTTTAAAAAACCCGCACACCTATCTCAGCGGTTGTAAATAACAACCGCTGCGGTAGGGTCGTTAAAAAAATAACTCTATCGCAGCGGTTCCTACTAAGAACCGCTGAGATAGGTCTTTTTTACAGACCTATCTCAGCGGTTCTTAGTAGGAACCGCTGCGATAGGGTTGTTTTATTTCCCCCACATCGACTCCACTTCGTCTTCTCCTCTCATTCTCTTCTGTAATCTCGCGAGAACGACGACGAAGAAGACGACAGCGATTCTCTCGACGCCTGCGACTCCGCCACCACCGCCACCTTCTCCTTCCGCGCGCGCCACCGCCGTCGCCGTCGCCGTTGCCGTCGCCGTCCCAAGTCGTCCAGGAGGTCGCAGGCGTCGTTCGTCGGTGCTGCGCGAACCCTAGGTTCGAATTCCGATTTCTAACTTCGAAATTATGTTAATTATTGTCTTGTTGATTGAATAACTAGTTGTAATATAGTTATTGATTGTTAGTTTAGTTGTGTGTGCATAATTTGAATATATATAGATTATTGAACAAGTATAAATAGTTGTGCATATAAGGTGTTCGATAAAATGCCTGAGTTGATATTTTTGCTGTTTGTGCCCTCTGCATACAACCCAAAGTTGTAAAAAACGGTACGGGAATATTGCGTCACTATTACAATGATGCTAGTGATAATGCATCCTTGTTTCTTCAGTAATATATTACTAGAGATTATTTTTGGAAAAAACTACTAATGTTCGATAAGTAAGTTACTTGATATTTTATAGTATTATAGTACTTGTCAACTGTACGTGCTATATGTAAGTGGATGTTGCCCAACCATACGTTTTTTATCCATTAAACTCAGATTCCGATAAGAGATGTGATATGTTATTTACAGGTTATGTTAACTTGTGTTCTTTTTTTATTAGGAATAATTTTATAATTCTGGAGCATTGATCTACTTCTCTCTTAATTTAATGATTGTAACCATATTAAGTTGAATAAATAACAATGTTAGCGTGTTCGTTTTTACAGTCACCAATTCAGTCACACTCTCTAATCTCATTAAATTAATAATGTATTTTATACGACCATCATGGAGACAAAAACGATGATTCATTTTTTCCTCATATACGTGCTTAATATGATAATGCTTATAGTAATGGATTTCTTGCCCCCCCTAATATTATACCTTGCTTCACCGCGTCTGCAGTATGTGGTTTGGGGTGGTCTCTTTGTCTCTCTTCTTCTTCCTCATTGCTTCTGTTGTGCAGCATGAGCTGAAAGGTAACATCTTCATCTATCTTTTTTCTCTTTTTATTTTCTTAATATGATAATGCTTATAATAATGGATTTCTTGCCCCCCCTAATATTATTTCCTTGCTTCCCCGCTGTCTGCAGTAATTGGGGTGGTCTCTACTTCTTCTTCCTTATTTATTCTGCTGTGGACTAAGAGTGAAAAGGTAACATCTTCATCTATCTTTTCTCTTTGTGTTTAATTAATTATTGCGAAAAAGTGGTTGTGGTTATATTGAGTGATTGTGAATAAGGATGGTTGCTGCCAATTGTAGAATTTATTTGTCGTGGTAATAAGATGTTGGTGAATGCTTAATGATAAGCATGGGATTAACACGATTACGCAAAGGTCATGCCGAATTTTTTCTAGAATCGTATTAATCTTATTAATTAATTTTATTTGTTATTTGTGTATAACAATCTTTACTTTTCTTTGTCAGTCTTCTGAATCTGCTATTGGATTTTGTACCAGTACTTTCCCAGCCCATCACCAAAGCAGTGTCCTAGCTTCCCCCTCTGTACAACCTTAAAACAAGTAAGTAATTAAACTTTATTTTTTGTTTTAATAATGCAATGATTTGTTGAAGTTAAATTAAATGTGTTAGAATTGTTAGAATAAGGCTAGATTAGTTACGTTGGAAAGTTAGAGTACTTAGGCTACGTTAGTTAGGTTGTAACCATAGAGTAGTGCTGAGTTTGGTTGCAACCGTACATCCAGTAGAAACATGCTCCATATACAAATGCAGACGAAACTGAAAGACAAATCAATCTTAACATTGTTTTGTTTTCACATATAGAATGGAGCGTGACTGGATGTACGGTTATCGAGGGGATAACTATTTTGATGAGAAGCTGAAAGAGTTTCTCAAAGCGGCAGTGCAACACAAGGACAGAACAAAGGCGGACAATATTTCATGTCCTTGTGTTGACTGTGGGGTTGTAAGGAAATATGAAGACATTGAGGAAATTAGATTTTATCTTAAGTCCCGTGGATTCATGCCACATTACAGAAGATGGAATTTTCATGGAGAAACTGTTGCAGCTAGTGCTTCTACATCATCAAGTGTTCATGATCCACGTTACGCAAGTACCGCCCACACCTTCAATACCATCAATGAGTCGGTACCGTTAAGTGATTCAGGATTCGATGACAGTGAGACCACTCACCATAATGAACAAATGGATGAAATGTTAGAAAATGTTGCGGATACTTTTGTCGATAAGCCGGAAGAGTATCAAAGATTGTTGGACGCATCAAAGACACCTTTGTACCCTTCGTGCGTTAAATACACAAAATTGACTGTTGTACTTAATTTGTTCAACTTAAAGGGGAAATATGGAGTTGGTGACAAGTGTTTCACGTCATTTCTAGAGCTGATACATGATATGCTTCCTGATGAGAATGGTCTTCCTACATCCACCTACGAGGCAAAGAAATGGATGTGTCCAATGGGAGATGAATATAAAAAGATTCATGCTTGCCCAAATAACTGTGTGCTTTATAGGGGTGAATACGAACATCTAGACAAGTGTCCTAAATGTTTGTTGTCCCGGTACAAGGACAAGGATGAGGATTCCTCCTTTCAGAAAAAAAATCGTCCAGTGAAATTATTGTGGTACTTGGCGGCATCTGCCTGTTCGACATTGTTTGGATATCATGCACATTGTGAAGAACGTCGGTGAGGCAGTGTGTGGTACTTTGCTCAACATACCCGGCAAGACGAAAGACGGATTGAAGGTGAGGAGAGATATGCAAGAGTTGCGCATACGGAAATAACTACACCCAATAGAGGATGAGAAGCGAACATATCTACCTCCTGCGTGTTATACCCTCTCTAAGAGTGAAAAATTAAGTTTTTGCAAGTGTTTGCACACATTGAAGGTACCATCTGGGTACTCTTCAAACTGGAAGAACCTAGTTTCTATGAAGGATTTGAAACTGTTAGGCATGAAATCTCATGATTATCATGTGTTAATGTTGCATCTTCTTCCAGTTGTAATACGAGGGATATTACCAGAAAATGTCAGAAATGCTCTAACTCGATTATGTTTCTTCTTCAACGCTGTCTGCTGCAAGGCAATTGACTCAGACACCCTCGATGATCTGCAACATGAAATTGTTGTGACAATATGCCAGCTTGAGATTTATTTCCCACCATCTTTCTTCGACATAATGGTGCATTTAGTAGTGCATATTGTCCGAGAGATCAAATATTGTGGTCCGGTTTACTTACGTTACATGTATCCTTTCGAACGATATATGGGGATTCTGAAGGGTAGAATGAAAAACAGATATAGACCGGAAGGCAGTATCATCGAAGCAACAGTGACTGAGGAAGTCACAGAATTCGTAACAAGTTATTTGAACGATGCAGAGTCAATTGGTATTCCCAAACCACATCACCATGGTATATTTGAGGGTAAAGGAGTTATTGGCAAAAAGGTTGTTCGTATATCTCGTGATCTTATTAATCAGGCACATTTGTTTGTACTACAACACCTTGAGGTTGTTGAACCCCACTTCGATATTCACATTGCTGAGTTGAGTCGACAAAACCCTACCAAAAACCGTATCTGGCTTAAAAAAGAACAAAATCGAGTATTCGTCCAATGGTTTAAGGAATATGTGTTTGAGCAAGCTTCATTGAACCCCGAAGATGTTAGTGAAGAAATCAGATGTCTAGCTGTTGGTTCTGGAACAGATGTTGTATCGTTTGAAGGGTATGACATTAATGGATGCACATACTACATTGCACGCCAAGATGCTAAATCAATACATCAGAACAGTGGGGTAAAAATTGAAGCATCGGTGACTGAATATGGTCTAGGTAACCAGGTTCAACCAATGAGCAGTAGTAGTTGGTATTATGGTGTGATAGAGGACATATGGGAACTAAACTATCACATTGATTCGTTTCTATTGTTCCACTGCAATTGGGTGGACAACCGACATGGACTCCAAAATGATAAAGGACTTATTTTGGTTGATCTTTCACGTGTTACAACTAATAAGGAAGATCAGTTTGTGTTGGGTAAAGACTGTGACCAGGTGTTTTATGTTGAAGACCCAAAAGCTAGTAGATGGCATGTTGTTCTTCCAGGGAGAAGACCGGTTTTGTTTGAGGATGAAAACAACGACGATGATGATAATGAGATGATAGATGAAACTGTATCGTTGCATACAGGGTTGCATGATTCAACTGATGATTTACAAAATGATGATGTTCAGACCATCTACGCTCGATCAGACCATAATGAGGGGGTTTGGGTAGAAAACAGATCATGATATATGTTATTATGTCTAGGTAACACCATTGGTTGAAATTACATTATATAATTCGTATTATTGTTGTTACAATGTTATCAGAATTAATTATTTATGTTTATTTTTGCAATTATACATCGTTCCATGAATATTGATCTAATGTGTGTGTGGTTTTTTCCTCAGTGGATGATGATCCTATTGATGATCCTATAGGACAGCTGCTCCTGACTGGGGATAGTAGACCGGCAAAACGCACCACACGAGGTGGTAAAAAGAAATCAAAGAAAGCAGACGTAGAGACCACCCCACAGCAGACCGAGACAGCAGGGCCTTCACAGGAAGGACAAGAGATACAAGTTGCTCCTCCGCCTCTCAAGAAACCCAAAATACGAGGGGCAACCCGTGGGCTGAAAGCAAATAGAGGCCCCCCGACAAAGCCTTTGGAGTTCAATGAGTTTAATCAGCCGACGGGTACTTGGAAAAATGATTTCACTGCTCTAGCCAGGCATTTGGTGAGTACATATTTCAATATAAACCACAATTGGAAGCAAGTGCCTCAGGCGTTGAAGGAGCAGATATTTGAACGTCTCAAGGTATTTGTTACACTTAATAGTTTGTTTTAAGATTTATATAGTTACTTTTTTACACTAATCCATTTTTTTTTGTGCATATAGGACCGATTCTATATAGATCCTTCTCTAAAGGATGATGTGATGAAGGGGATTGCCACACAGTTCAAAGACTTCAGATCTCTGCTCACGAGGTAGTACATTTACTGTGAGGAGCCCGCAGAGATAGAGGAGGCAGAAGGTGAAGATGTGGATGATCGGAGACCACCGTGGCAAAAATATGATGGTATTACTGAAGAGCAGTGGAATGAGTTTGTGGCGAAGTGTTTGACCCCTGAGTTCAAGGTGAGTTTCACACTAGTAGTTGTTCTTTTGTATGATAAATGTTTAAAGTGTCCTTAGAGTTCATTTGGTTAATTCGTCTTTTTCATATATTATTTGCATAATTTGTCTTTTCATACATATATGTAGGCTATACGTGAGAAACAACAACAAAATGCAAAAAAAAATCGTTACCCCCATCACATGGGGAGCACAAGTATTGCTCAGCGTGTGCCGCAGTGGGAGAAAGAGGGGTTGCTGCCAGCTGGCTCGAATGTCAGCGAACGAAGGATGAAGGTTTGGGACTTAAGTCGACGGAAGAAACCTTCAAATCTGGCGGCACCTGCTGAGTATGATGACGCCACGAGAGAAGTCATCAACCAAATGGTAAGTGATTTTTAGTTTAAAAAATGTTATTATTTATAGAGTAACAATAGCAGTAAATAAAACCGAAGTATCCTTATTGACTTATTAAACCATAACAGGAAGAGTTAAGCTCCCAGATCACCCAGGGCACTTGGCAGCCCGTTAGGCAGGATGATCCACTTTCCCGCGCTCTCGGAAGAAGGATCATCCGGGTCGTGCAGTAGGCTTTGGTGGTCATGTCGGTATACGCCAAGCCTTCGGTAATCCTGGGTCGAGACACTGTGCAGGGAGCATTACATATGAGGAGCACTTACGCCAGAATGCGGAGCTCGAGCAGCGACTACGAAATGAATTTCGCAGTCAATCGCTCAAGCTATGGAGATGATGCGTCTGAGAGGATGAGTCAGGAGGTTTCTAGACCGCCAGATCAGACAAGCATCAGAGCCCGCAGCAGTGCCTCCCAGTAGTGTTCACTCCGTCAACCCATTTCCATATTCATCTCTCAAGGTTAGAACAACATGTTAACTACAAATACAAAAAAAAAACAAATTATACACTTGTTTATGTGCATCTAAAATCTTTAATTTTGAAAATTTAGCAACCAATTGACTGCACATTGTTCCAAGTGATTGGCGTTGACGAAGTCGAAGTAGGGTGGGGAAAACTTTTCAAGTCTTGTGCTGGAGACACCGTGAGGAATACAGCGCTCCGAGAGTACCATGCCGGGTGCTTGTTGAAGGTTACGCGCCTGCTTACGCGGATTGTCAGATACCGGTGCCCAGTGCAGACATATCCACCCTTCGTCAAGCTGAATCCAATGCAGTACAGTGGCCCTGTAGATTGATTAGGCTTGGGGAGCAGCAGGTAACCCCATGAAAAAACTTATTCTTTAACATATCCTAGAGTAGAAACATATACTTATTAAATTAATATATTAGGAACAATTCAATCAAATTCTGATAAGGCAAAAGGAAAGAGAGTTGTTGTTGCACCAGCTAATCCTTCGATGGCATCCGCGACTAGAGTTGTGATGAGATCGAATTTGCTACAACCGGCGGTTCTGAATGCCTTACCCCCCATGCTGAAACTGTTGCACTCCACACTATTGATGACGCCGCCAGGAAGAGATTCGGTTACAATGGAACCAAGACCGGATCTTTTTTACTATGCAGGCGCTCAGAGTTTTGAAATCTATCTTACTGATTTTGTGGAGTTGTTCACGAAGGATTGGTTGAGTGCGTCGATTCTCAAATCGGCTTGCATGTGAGTAATTAGCATACCTTGTACACATTTTACTCTTGTATATTTGAAAATTAAATTCATAATATTGGTTTCTTTATATTGTGCAGGTTTATTGACAAGGCGGTCCAAGTACATGAGAATAGTAGTTTCGGGTTCTTATGCCCTGACTACTGTTCAGAAGCTAATATGGGATCTGACCCCCAAGCTTTGGTCCAGTACTTGTCGAATGTGATACATTCGTGTGCACTTGCTGATAAATCTTACATAATGCTGCCTCTTCATCAAGGGTAAGAATTTTATCTAATGTTAAGTTAGTTTAAAAATTATGATATTTTTTATGTAATTGATTGAATTAAGTTCTGCTGTATTGTAATCTATGAACAGCCGACACTGGTCTTTGCTCGTTCTATGTATAAAAAGCCCAAGAGTCCTGCAGCTTGACTCAGCATCTCGGTCCCAAGAGGCCACTTATATATAACATGTTGATGAGGTGATGAATTTACTTAACTTGATTAATTATCAATTTTTAGTTATTTCTTAATCATCCGGTTGATAACTTTTACTTTATCTGTGCGTATGAATTCTAGTGCCTTTGTATCTGTAATGACGCAAGTCCGAGGAGAGAGATTTAAGAAGATTCCGTGGAATGTAGTCAAGGTATTTTGTAGTCCTTATTCAAATTTTGTAATATGTTCATTAGTTTTAAAATAGGAAGTATTATAATTTATGTGTTAAATCGATTTTGAATATGTACGTATATACATGTGCAGTGTCCACAGCAGCCGGGAGGTTCGGAATGTGGCTACTATGTCATTCGGTTTATGAGTGACTTGATAGCGGGACCGAGACTCTTGCCAGAGAAGTCTCTAGACCTGGTAAGTAGCATTCTCGAAATATTTTGGTTTTGTAGATAATTTTTAACATTGATTCTTAAACTCAAAGTATTATTAGCAACTAATCATATTTCTTTTTGTGTTAATTCAAGGCTTTTGAAGAGTTGGTAGACGGTTACAACGAAGGACATATAACCGAGGTGCTCGAAGAATGGGCAGAATTCATGAGCGTTAATGTAGGTTGCTTTAGGGTTTGGTAGGATTGAGTAGGATGATTTTGAAATTCTCATGAAACAATTGTCGTTTCTGTAAAGATTTTGTTGATGTTTGATTAATTTGCTCAAATTTGTAAATGTAAGTGGATTATTGCCCGTAGATAGGTTTGGTGACTATTTAAATGGTGAAATGGTTGATCTAATGCCCCACTGTGGTGGCATTGTTAATTGCTATATCTTAACAGGTTTGATTGATTTTGGGTGTGTGTGGTAGAATTGTAGGGTGGAATGGAAAAAAAAAACCTATTGCAGCGGTTCTTACTAAGAACCGCTGCGATATAGGTGTTTTTTTTTTAAAAAAAACTACTATTTAAAAAACGCAGCAGCGGTTCTTCGTAACAACCGCTGCGATAGGTTGCTTTTTTTTTAAAAAAAAATATGTCTACTGCAGCGGTTCTTTTTAACAACCGTTGCGGTAGAGTACCTACTGCAACGGTTGTAGAACCGCTACGGTAGGTGTTTGACCTACCGCGGCGGCACCCATCGCAGCGGTTTACAACCACTGCCATAGGTACCAAACAACCGCTGCGGTAGGGTCTTTTTCTACTAGTGCTAGAAGTAGTCTAGGTCATATTCATGTTCGAGATCCAAGCTTTAGAGACCGGTATAACCGAGTCTCGTTCCTAAGTATTTTACTTAGGTTAATGTGATAGTAATAACCGTCGTACTTTGATAGGTAACAACCACTTTACTTTTATACTCGCATATGTACATTTATATAAGTCGATCTATAGTCGACATAATATTAGTCCAATGGACATTCACGCACAAGTAAAAAAAAAGGTTCTCTCTACTAATAACAAAACCACATTCAGCCCCTCGAAACTCCCCGTACACTAGCGTACATATATTTTTCCTCCTTTATTTCTCCAATAAATTTTCACACGTGTTTAAAATCATATTATACCCTTAGCCTTGTCCTTTATATTCTTTACTAAGAGTTACTACTTGAAGCAAGAGAAATCTTTTTTTCTTATTTAAATCTACAAACGAGATGAGTGATGTAACTACCCTACAAATACGGTACGTTAGTTAGGAGGGAAGGCAACAAACTGAACGAGGTAAGGGGGCCCTGTACGTTGACCTTTTGTCTGACTTTTAATTAGTCTGATTAGATTCCTCATTAAAGATCAGTAATTAATTACAAGTACGATTAATAATATAATACTTAATAGTATAAATCAATAAAGTTCCCCGCCTCATGTGCAAGTCTTAGATCTCGATTAACGATGGTTCAACGGTGCCTTTCACTTAGTCACGCCAATTAAAGTGCATATTTATGCGTGTGTTTATTTATTTTGAAAAAGGGAGTGGTACTTATTTTAATAAGAAAACAAATAATAGGTACTACTTTTTTTTTTTGAAAGAAAATAATAGGTACTAGTTAGACCAAAGGGTTATATGAAATCTCTACCCAAAAAAAGAAGGGTTATATGAATATGTTTTTTTAAAAGGGGTTATTTAGATATTGGAAATGTGTTATTGAAGAGGATTTATACGTCATTTCTAAGGTGTTCTTCCAATAGATGTTTCTTTGAATTTATATTTATATTTTACTCATACAATAATTAACTATTCATCCATTCTTTTATGGCGTTAGTAGTTAGTAAAATAAAAAATTCAGAAAGTAACTCAATAAAGGGGTATTGTTTTCCAAAAGATAATAATAGAAATAAATGTGATTAATGCTATTATGTTAAACTTGATTCATATGGTTCATAATCTCAAGTATATTATGGATTTGTGACTATTATCATGTTATGATTTGATATATAGCATCATTCAAAGATCCACGCTAATATTGTTTCAAATATTTCATTTATAGTACAGTTTTTATATATACAATAGAAATAGAAATTATCTACATGGATGAGAAAATGAGCTGCTGGAAAATTTACTGTGTAGGTTCTGCTACCACGAACCGTAATTGTTTTTTTGGGTGTAGTCAGTCCAAACCAGTCAAGAACAATATGATGGACCTAAAGAGATGTGTTTTTAGTTTGACAAACCAGCCCAATAATAAAGAAGTGAGTAGATTTGGTTCAGTCAAGCATTTGCCGCGGAACGGAAATGTTTCTAGATGTTCAAATTAAGTTTTATTTAGGGAAAATTACATCCCCACCCATGACCTTTGACCGAATTACAAAAACTACCCACGAGGTTTAGGTATTTAAAATGCCCACCGCTCATTTTCTCCATGTTTATTATCCGTCATCCTTTTTTCATTTCCGTCACTTGTGTCTGCTGACATGGTTGTAGAGTCCACGTGGCTTTATATCATTGGCATAATAGTATGCTGACATGTCATACTAATACACATCATCATCTAAATCTCTAACCAAGGAGAAAAAATTCAGAATCCCTAATTTCACGTATTACTCCTCTCCTATTTCTCTCTTCCGCTTCTCCTCGCTGCGCCGAGTCATCGTCGATTCGCTTCACTGGCTTCTTGAACTCACAGAGTGTTCTCCTCACAGGTTACGAATCTCTACCCTTTTCACTTCGGACGCTAAAGGCAGTTGGTTGTTTAGTCGGAGTTGCTTTGTCAGGGAACTGATTCGCTTTGTCGCTTTGTTACTGGAACTAGTTGTTGCACACCTACAATCTGGCTTGTAGTACTTGACTTCCTGCTGTCGCTTTGTGGTGTGGCTGATCCTTGTCGTATGACCCTCATTATCTGTTTCATGGACACCTACAATCTGTTGTATGCATTCTGTCAACTATGAACCCTAGAAATTTGGGTTATCTCTGCACTATATGTGTAGTATTAATGATGCCCATCAGGATAATGTGAACTGAATGTAGTCGTTGATATCGTGTTTGCATAGATGGTTAATTTTTGTTACTGGTTCTAATGTTAAATTTTGTGTGTTGTTTATGGTGGGTAAAGATTACTTCTACTGTACAATTTTTGTCTATTATTTGTGCTGAAATGAAGATTGCTACTGCTGTCTGAATGTAGTCGTTGATATTGTGTTTGCGGAGATGGAGGAGTTCTATCTTGATTTCATGTATGAGGGTGCTCATTACAAGGTTGGAATGCCCTGTGATCCTGACAGATATTCGACTATAGAGATGGTCAGTGATTGTCTTGGTACCCTTAAGAAGCATAGCAACGTCAGAATACCACGAAACCCTATGTTCTTCTACAAGCACCCAAAAAGTCAGAAGAACATTGAGATATTGTGTGATAGACAACTTTTGAGTATGCTTTCGCTGTTTCACGAAAAGGAAACGATTGAAATAATAGTGCAAGAGGGAGATAAGGAAACATAACTCATGTCCGTATTTAGAAGATGGTTGGCAGATGCGGACAAAAGAGAGGGTGTTGATCACCATGGCAGTGAGCCAAATCTTCAAATGGATGACGAAGATATACAATGTCTAAATGACCAAGAAGAGATTTTTTCTAGTTCACCACCACCTCCACAAACACAGCTCTCTCAACTTTTCCCTCCTCAGCCCACACCTAATCAGCCACACACAAGGCACTGTCAAGTTATCCCTCCACAGCTCACACCTAATCAGCCACAAACAAGGCACTCTCAAGTGATACCTCCTCAGCCCACACCTAATCAGCCACAAACAAGGCACTCTCAAGTGATCCCTCTTCAGCCCACATCTAATCTGTAACACCCCAACTACAACATCATACTTAACAACAAACTGCAGCGGAAAACACACCTCAACATTTACTTAATTCCTTGGTGTTACACGCCGTTAACCACCCATGTGGCCAACAAGGCTAATACATATACATTGTATCGGTCTGATGGACCAGATTCCCGAGCATCTACACAATACAATCCCGTTCCATTTCCAACAAACAATTTACACTTACATTCCAACTGTACCGAGTATTTACAAACTAATGCCGATAACAGTTTCGGTCTTACTACACCTACAATACATAAGCGATCATATAACTGCCCATGCACAAACAACTACCCCGTCCTACTCTCGAACGGCTTCCAGCTCCATTGTACCTGAAAGGAAAAAGGGTGGCCCCCAAGGGGCTCAGCACCTTTGCTGGTATGGTAATCGTGCAGCCCGCATACTACCGGGCCACGCACACCTAATTGTCGTCTAAGCATGCGGTTGATTATATTTAAATCATGCATGTAACTAAAACTCATAACATACGTACATTTAACAAACATCCAAACAATAGGACTCAAACGAGTCTGTCAACCCATCAACACTTGTTAGATCACATTTTATGTTCCTTAACCCTTGAGGGTTTCTACCTTAATGGAGCTAACTCCTTATTAGACGATGCTTGCCCATTTAATCGGGTTATACTTAAAATCCTCTTGTTATAACATAGGGGTTGATATCCGTGATCAACATACTCAACATAACAACACACATCAAAAACTAACATATATACAACATAACCCGGGAAGAGTCACGTGAGGACTAGGGGTGGCAATTTTTACCCAACCCGATAACCCGACCCATACCCAACCCGAAAATAGCGGGTTTGGGTCACGATTATTGACCCATTTAATATTGGTGGGTATGGGTTGCCTATTAAATTTGTGGGTTGGGTATGGGTTTTAAAGTCCTAACCCGTACTCAACCCGAACCGTTTATTTATTTTATTAAAAAATAATAATAAATAAATAATTAGATAAAAAATAAATAATTACTAAGTAAGTGCTAACCTACTATTGTATAATACAGATTATGTAGTATCTTTTTATGAGAGGTTGTTTATTTGATAATACTACTTTGTTGTATTTCTTTATAAAGCAAAAACAAGAGTATTCGTTATGTGGATTGTCAAAAGACAGTGTGCTGCTCTCTCCTCCACAGCTCCCACTGTGGTCCTATCTCTTCTGTACTCTGAAGATTTTTGTCTATGTTTTGATTCTATATTATGAAGAAGAAAATACAGTTATTTGGCTAAGCGCGTACACAATCACCTTCTTCTGTTAAGTGCCACTAAAGCACGACATGTATATGGAAAAAGAAAAAAGGCAGAGGAGGATAATGAAAACTCTGGAATATCTACCATATGAATGTATGATTTCATTCATTTGTAACTCTGTTTGAGCAATCATATAAAAATTTAATTCCAGGTCTTTTAGATTTTGCATAGCCTAATTATGTTGGGTTTTAAGTTAAACGGGTCGGGTATGGGTTTAATCATTTTATATGGGTGGGTATGGGTTGATAATTTGTAACCGAATATTATTGGTCGGGTATGGGTCAATTCAATTTTAATCGGTCGGGTATGGGTGGAGCTTCAACCCAACCCATTAACCCGAATTGCCACCCCTAGTGAGGACTCGTACCGGAAGGAGAGTTAGTCATCTCATTGGAGCCTAGGGAATCTTTAAATTCCCATGCTAAGCTCGTTACACCATAACTTATTGTTCTTCTTAGAGAACGTATACTGACTTAAGATGCGTCGGATATAATATAGTTCCGAACACACCGTACACATTTACTTTACTTAGATATTTCGGTCTTAATATCGACCCGATCACACCATACATATATCCCCCTAGCCCCGAACAATAATCAAGGTAGGTAAGCTTTGGTTAAGCTTACGGGTGATTGTAATCCAAGAAGGAAAAACAACCAGAACATAACACAGAGGGAGTTAAAGCAACTATAGACATCAACCCCCCCAAACAAACGCGCGACCGGAACGACCGGATTCCTCACCCCACATATATATATATATATATATATATATATATATATATATATATATATATATATATATATATATATATATATAGTTAAGAGCTCCATTATGGAACCTATCACATCCATACACCATATGGTGTTACAACCGGGTTAAACACACAAGGGAGGCAAGCATACTTACACGCACAAACAACACACAACTTGTAACACCCCATCCAACATTAACACACTTACAATAAACTGCAGCGGAAAAACAACCTCATCACATTACCTAACTCGTTGGTGTTACACGCCGTTAGCCACCCACGTGGCTAACAAGGCTAATACATACACATTGTACCGGTCTGATGGACTAAATTTCCGAGCGACTACACATTACTATCCCTTTTCATTAATCACAACAACAACATACACCTTCCAACTATACCGAGTATTTATAACTAATGCCGATAACAATTTCGGTCTTACTACACCTACTGTATATATACAACATAAACGATTACCCATGTACAACGACTACCCCGTCCTACTCTCGAACGGCTTCCAGCTCCTTGTACCTGAAATAGGAAAAGAAGAGAAAGGGTGGCCCCCAAGGGGCTCAGCACCTTTGCTGGTATGGTAATCCCGCAGCCCACATGCTACCGGGCCACGCACAACTAATTGTCGTCTTAGCATGCGGTTGATTATTTTTAAATCATGCATGCAACTGTAAACACACAACACATAATCATTTCGCCTCAACGGGCTCAACAAATGGATAATATATCCTTACTTAATAAGTAACTCAAGGTATTCAATATCCCTAGAGTGTTCCTCCTCTAATGGAGCTACTTCCTTAACAGACGACACTTACCCTTAAATCGGGTTATCCTTAAACGCCTCTTATCACACACTGGGATTCATATCCATGATCCACATACTCCTCATTTTACAACATATAACATACACTACATAACAACACTTAACAACACTTTGCACGTTTCCACGTGCACAACATAACACCGCAATAGATATTGCATCACAACAAAGATACATAACATAACGGGAATGGTCCTCTTAGGAACCGACCCAAACATTGTTAATACACTGGTGAGCCTAGAGAATGTTGCCAGTCTCATGATAAGCTCGTTACATAACTCGTTACCGTCTCGTTAAATGAACGGTTAACTTAACACAAGGTGTCTCGGATATAGTAATCCAAGCACACCGAAACAAACATAACAATAGTATGCCCCTGTGGCCCGACGTGAGTCAGTAATAGCCTTGGTTAAGCTAAAGGGAAGGTTGGGAACCAAATTGGAAAACAACCATAACATACAGAGAGAATCGAACCTGCTATGACAACGACCCCCATACTCACACGCGTGGCCGGAACAGACCGGACTCCTCACTCCCCCCGTTAGCACTTGTCAGAAGTTCATCATTGAACTTAGTTAAACAATCACACATTGGGTTAAGTCTTGTTAGACACACACAAGGGAAGGGAGAGTCATACATTCACCTACAAACATCACACACAAACATCACATATCCAACTCACGCATAGCCGTGGTTAGAACGTTCCTTAAGTCGGAAATGTTGTTACCGGATACCGTTCTCCTACGTTTACCTAATAGTGGTTAACTAGCCCTTCAAGCGCATTCGAGGTTACCGGTATCGGCACGTAAACATACAACAACAATAACGACTGTAAACTCGTTTCATGATTTATCTTATAACGTGGCAAACATACAGAAAACACATTGGCATACAAGCCGGTGTAATCCGGTAGGACACAGGTTGCAAGAAAACCATACCTGTCACCGGGGTCCACTTTATCATGTCCACTTATTTTCCTTGAGCAATTCTTGAACAACTGATAATATTACATGTACTTTTATTAACATCGGGGTAACATGATTACTTAACGTCTAATGCTTATAACTTTTTCCCCGTTAACTTAGTTACACAACTTCACTTTTTAACTTGTTTTACTTTTACATTTCAATACAACTTTTCACCCACTTAATTGTCATTAAAACTCACCTAACATGTCCTTAACAACCTTATAACATCATTACCTACCAATCCCCATCATTACACATCATTTCCATACCTTAAAACAACAATTTTGGTCCATACAATGGCATGTCCGAACTTGTGTCCGGACTTCTGAAGTTCGGACGTGAGTCGAGAATCTCTTAATGCGGAAATCCATGCGTCCGAACATGTGTCCGGACTTCCCAAGTTCGGACACAGTTCGAGTGTGCAAAATTCTTACCCAACAGAGCCTGTCCGAACTTCCATGTCCGGACGGAAGTTCGGACAACGCAAAATGCTCAACTTCCAAACCTTTAAACACTTAGCCAAATTCCTCCAAAGCCTCCAACACTTATAGTTTATACTCCTTAAGTCCCTAAGTGATGTTTCATGCCTATTCTAACCATTATACCAAGACATACCTTCCACACAAACATCATCATTCAAACATCCCTTCTTACATATCAAAACTCCTTATGTCATCCTTACAATTCCTTTCCCAAGCTTACACTTCCTCCTCAATTTACCAAATCCTCTTTTCACAACTTCTTGAATTCTTTTCTCAAAACCTTACCTAAACATCATTCTCTCCTTATTCATCAACATTACCTAAACCTTAAACAAACTTCTCCCAGACTTAAATACATCCTAAAAACACTCATTGGATTTCTAGAACTTCCAAGACAATGCCTAAATTCTTATAGCACCTTAGAACACCTTAATGCACATTTTCTTCCTTAGTGAGACATTTACTCATTCCTAACAATTCCTAATTCACCCAAGTTCATTCAAGCACTTAAAACTCCTTATACATTTTACAAATTTTGCCATGGGTTCTCTTAGCACATCATCATTCCAAAGCTCATAGTTTTCACCATTAAACACTCAAGAACATCTAAATCCATCAAGAACACCATCACACACAAGACTTCACCAAATTTACACTACATCACAATATAGTGCACAATTTAAATTGCTTGGCACTTAGGCCCTTAAATAACATGGCTCTTAGGCCCTTAAATAACATGGCTCTTAGGCCCTTAAGTTGCATAAACCTTAAACACTGAATTTCCCACATAAGTAATGCCTTTGACCTGCAAATACACCCAACAATACATATGCCTTAATAAACTCCTTGAGAGCATTTTACTAGCTCATTTGCCATTGGCTCCTTAGGTATTTTATTAAGCAAATCAAGCTCATTTTCCTAAGGCATTTGAACTACATTGAAATAGTTTGTTTACCTCTTTTTCCTCACAAACTTCTTTCTTGTTTCCTTGTAAAACCGGTGGGGTGTTTAGTTGTTTGCCAACTTCTATACAATGTACAAATAATAGAATGAGTATTCAAGCATTATGCTTCATCTCATTATAAACCCTAGTTACATATATTGTTTTAAGGTATTAAAATGATTGTTTTACCTTGGAATGGAAAGAGAGCTTGAATATATATCAAGAGAGGACTCCACCAAGTCCTTGGAAGATTCAAATGAAGCTAAAACAAACAAGGTAAAGACACCATGGTGAGGTGAATTTTCGGCCATGTACTAAAAGGAGAGGAAACTTGATTTTTCTTTGAGATTCCTTACCTAGTAGCAAAGGAGAACAATAATATGTGGAAAGGTGAGGTCAAGCTCCTTCAATGGTGAATCTCCTTGGCACCAAAATTGAGTTCTTGAAGATTTGAAAAGGTAGAAATGTAGAGCTTGGTCTAACTAGAAGAAAGGTGGTCTTGAAATTAAATTTGGACCATGGAGCTAGGAGTTACAAGCATTCAAAGATGGAGTTCTTGTGTGGAACTTAGCTAATCGTAAATGAAAGGGAGGAAGGGAGCTTCAAGACGTGTGAAGTAAAGGAGGAAAGGAGAAATGAAGATAGGTTTTGCTTTTTGGAAGATATTTATGTTATAAAGTAACTTTCTTCCTTTACTTACTTTTCCTTCCTTTCCTAAATTGATTTCTTTTACATGTTGGTGACTCACCTTGATAAAAACCGGCCACCATTTAGTTAGAAGGGTGTTTTGGTCTTTGTTGACCAATCAACTTACTTATAATAACATATGTTACAAACTAGCTTATAAAAGTTACTATTCACTAAAACAAGGCACATAGATGTGAAATTTTTGATTTCCCATTGATATAGACTTCCAAATGTGATACTATATAGTACACATGTTAATTAAAGAGTAATGATGGACATCTAGCCATACAAAACTCATTTACAAGACAGTTTTTCAAAAACGTGCTTTAAGACTCCTTAAAGCACATTTTGTGTTTTAACTTGTTTTCAAGCTTGGTTTTCTTTGGTAATTGATTTAATATGTTCATTAACATATTTATAAGGTATAGGTATGACCATTAGGTCTTATACAAATTTATCCCAAGCTTAGAGCACATTTTTGCTCTTATTGACTTTAAGGTATTTATTTGTGTTTTGTTTGGTTCCAATGTCTACCAAAGTTTCCTAGGGACTTAATTAGCCTTATTAAATCATAATTGAATATTATTAAGTCTTGGTAGGCTCTTTGGGTCCTAACCAAGTTCACTCATAGCTTAGAGCATGTTTTTGCTCATACTGTATCTTAGTGCTTTATTGCATTTACTATAGTTTAAATTGTTCAATGATGTCTCTAAGGCACTTTTTAGCCTTTACATACCATAGTTTAGTATTTAAACAATATATCAGGGTTTGGGGTATTTCAATCTACCCCCCTTAAAAGAACTTCGTCCTCGAAGTTCACACTTCCCACACATCCTTAGATTGGAATACGAGGATTACTTACAGAAATAAACTTCTATAATCAAACACACTTTACACTACAACCTCGGACTTAATGGTCCGGGCAACACATTCACATCCATACATGACATAACATATTCACATGATAACCTCGTACTCAATGGTCCGGGTATCTTAACAACATTTACACATACATAACAACCCCTTTGACTCACTGGTCTTGGGTAACGTAACAACATTTAGACACATAGGTCTATGTAACACAACACATTTAGACTCATAGGTCTTGATAGCATACACTTTAGGAAATCCAAGTCAACACAACGTTTATTACACATACCACACAACATGTCATAGCATGTATAGCAATCAAAAATATTTTTGATATACACTGTGATCCCGCAGAACCCGGTCGCGATGGACACCTTCCGTCCCCGTGCCTTTGGGAGATCAAAACAATCACTTAAATTTAAAATTTCCTTATGAGGTTAAGTAAGAGAACTTTAATTATGTAAAGTATCTATCAACGTTTTATAAATACCAATTGAAAATCCTTTTGAAAACACACACAACTCCAAGTCCAACTTAAGCTCTTTGCTTCTTTTCTTAGCGTGGTTATTTGTGACCACTTATAGGGAGTTTCAAGAGTCATCCAACCCTGATGTGATCAGCATCAATGTTGAACTATCCCTCCACTCCAATTTGTGTTCGGCTTCCCTTGATCACATGCAAATCAAGTTCCACCTCCCACTTCATTTTCAAGCATCAAATAAATCACTCATTTCCAATTTTCTATCTTTTAAATCATTCTAGTCATGATCATAACATCTCCAAGGATAGAACTCCGCCTATCAGTTATTTCCATTCACTTTAATGTTGTTACCTAGGGAATCTCATTCTCACTAGGTTCTATGTCGGTATCATAACCTTTCCTGAGTCACTATATAGTATATATATACACGTATATTTTATCAAAATACAACACACAGTTTCACATTTATACACTGTCGGGGTTTGTTCCCCGGGAGTTTCTCTACTCCCCACACTTGTACTATCACTCACAACTGTTAATAATTCAACACACTTATCGCTATGGTATTCGCAACTTCTGTGCGCAATTACCACAATTAAACCATGAATGAATGCGTATGTTTACATAACACACACACCAATCATCAAAACAATAATTTTGTGCTATGCACAATATAAGTCACATACACTACGTACACTTGTACGGTAATATACACTAAGTGGTTTTGCGCTCTACCCCCCTTAAAAGGGATTACGCCCACGTAATTAATCACTAAACATTGGTTTAAAATGTTCTGCCGTCGTGAAGTGTTTTAACTTCCACGCGGTCTATTACACAATGGATTCTGATTAGAGGATCTTAACCATATTGGCGGTTTAGTTCCTAAACCAAGAATTCTCATTGGAGTTTGCTTAAACTCTTTGTTAGTTTCGATTCTGGCCTGTTAGGCTTCTAGGCGTTAATAATTAGCCATTCACTCGTGTTCACCATGTACATTCAACACTTGAATCACTGGCTCACTAGTTTCTGCTGCGAAACTCTAGTAACTGTAGAGCTTAATTGCCCCATTTGTTATTCTTACTGTATTGTACATCCCCAATTGTCACCTTCATCTTGGTAACAATGGTTTCTCAACCGACGCGTGGTATCCCTTACCGTTAGCGAATTCGGTGAGTTATAAACTTTCTATCCACTTCCATAACAATTTACTGTGTATATAGTTATGTATTTCATAATGATTGACTTGTTCCCTTCCGACTGACAGTCGGTTGAGATTGAGCTACTACCTCGTGTGTAGTGCTCTCTCAGCTATTTACAACATTTGGGGTATATTCCATACCGATATTTGGCAATTAGTGCTACTGTAGTCACTTACTGTTAATCATGTCTCCACATTTGGTTTTGTACAAGTACTCCTTTATTGGTGCGGCCTTGCATTTCCTATGCATCGGCCATTATAACATTATTCCCCCACAATTAACATGTTTCCAATTCCTAGCTATCCCACTCGATCATTACTGCGCAAGTGCAATACCAAAACACTCAGTCATACAGAGTGTAGAGGCGTAAACTCTTGACAGTAAAACCCTTATGCAATTCGCTATGGAATTCACACTGAGTTCCTCATCACACAGTACCTACCACTGGCTTATTGCCCAGTCCGTTTAACATCGCTTATCTTGCATCTCTACTAAGTTTAACTCATAACTGGTCTTATCTGTTACATTATCGTTTAACAACACTTATACAACGGTCGCTTGTTGCGCACCGTGCTCTTACTCCCTGTATAACATCAGCTTATATCGTGTTTACCGTCACATTAACTTCCACACATATACTTACATTATTCACATTATGGTTCATCACTCATTTGGGTGACTACTGAATGCTCCTTGAGCATCGATCATTCGAGTCACAAGCCGACATTATTCAGCTCGGTGTTTCACTTCATACACACATACTATTAAACTAACTGCTCTCAGATAATAAGAATATTGTCCATCTTAACACATTTCTTGAGCTTGGTTCACACAACTACCGCTCCAGCGGTCTCACAATATCGAGAGGTATCCCCACTCTTTAAGCAGTGGTTCGTTCTCCACTCTATTCACTTATACAACATAAACTTCTGCAGTCAATCTAATTTTCATAACACATTTTATTTGTGGCTTATAAGCCTTACTGCCTTGAGCTGCGCTCATTGTAGGCTGTCCACACATATGTACTTCTCTGTACAACATTACATGGTTTGGATATTATATTGAGCTCCATGACAAGGTCGTTACATGTTGTTTCCTTTCATGGGATGCCCCTTAGGATTGTCAGTCCGTTCCCTGACAGCTTATGTCTAAACTGGGTGTTAGCTTCAACCCTTGTGTTCCTATCATGCATTTCGTTCAACAATTGTTGATGCGAACACCCTTCAAGGATTGCTCCTGGGTGTTGTTAAGTTATGCCTTTACATCTAGTTCACACTTATTGGTACATTCCGTTAGCCACGCCGTTTGCGTTCTTAACTGGCTTATTATCTCCTTCTGTGAAGATCAACATTTCCCGGTAGTGTAGGTACTTATTCCAGAAGTTTCATCCCGTTCATTGCACATTAATGTGTCCACATTGGGCATCTGCCTTGCCATGCACAGGCTGGGTCTCCGTTCCAGCCATCATGTTTATCCCTGAGGATCCTTAAGTCATATACGATGTCTTTACATTCAGTTAGTGCACTTCACATCTCCTGACTCTTGAACATTTCCTTGAAAGGAATTCACTAATTCCTTTAGTCTCGTTAACTTAACTGAGTTCCTTAACTTCAACCATTCATGGTAATCCTTAGTTCTTGTTTGACTTATACTGCTGACCGTAGTACGGAGTCGACTACTTCCCGTGTTTCGGACTCTACTTGTATTGAAATACCCCGACCTTAAATATGGCGATTAAATTATCCTAATAGGTATTTAAGAGCCTAATAACGCCTAAGTAATATTGGTAAGGAAAAATAAATCCAAAAGAAATAAGAAACGCGTAAAAAAAAACGTAAAACGCTAAATGAGCGTTAAATAACCATAGGAGGTATGAAACCTCGGTTAGCGTATTGTAAGGATTCTAAAGGCTTAATTAAGTCTAAATAAATATTAGGGAACAAATCCCGAAGAAAACGGATCCTTAAAATGGATTAAAATCACTAATGAACATTAAAGCGCGTTTTCGAGGTAACCGGGAAAACGTGTCTTTAAGCGGGTCAAATAGACTCGTAACAATTTTGGTCAACTAAATAATCATTAATAAATATTAGTGAAGCTTTAGAACCAATAAAATCAATAAAACGAGAAATTAGTAAAAACTGTCAAAAACGGGAAGTTGTGGGGTGAGAGTGTAATTAAAATAAGTTAGTGTGTCCACTTTTAAAATAATAATGTAAGTGTGTGTGAGTGTGCTGTATGGGCCGACTGCCCTCTCTCACACTCCTCTCTTAATTCCCTCCTTATGTGCTAACAAACAAAACAAATAAAAAGCAACATTACTTTTTAACACTCTCTCTCCCCTCTCACAACCAAACCCACGTGCAACACCTTCTTCATCCTCTGTATTTTCTTCTCCTTCTGTGCGACTGGAATGGCGATTTGAGCCACCCTCTCACAACAGCCACTTCCTCTCCATTTTTGAAAGCCTAAACCACCACCAAATGCTACAAAAATTATACCGTTGGATTCGTATCGCTGAGGAGATTATCCTACACCCTTCAAAAATCTAAAACCCCCAACTTTATTTCTGAGGGTATAATCATTTTAGAGCTTGAAGAACACCATTTGAAGATCTATCTTCTTCTCCATGTTCTAAGGTAAGAAAGAGACCAAAGCTTCACTCTTTTCCATTGTTCCTTGCAAAAGTCAAAACTCACGTATAACACCACTATTCCATTCTCAGCCGATTTTGGCATTTCAAAGAGGAGTTGAAGCCTTGTCATTTTCTACTCAAAAACTCCATTAGAAGCTCAAGGTAAGACCTACTAAGTGGTTTAAATGATTTCTCACAAAGTTAGGGTTTAATACGTGAGATAGAAAATTCACTAGTTTTGGTGTGTATGCGTGTGCTTGGTTACATGGTGTAGCTTGGCCTAAATGAACCAAGAAAACAAAGAAGGAAAGAGGAGCAAGAAAGGAGAAGGAGGGAAAGAAAAAGGAATCAAGGAAACCCAAGGTAAAGAGAAGCCTCTGTACGATTTTTAATGCTTGTGTAGGTATAAGTATATTGCTTTAGCAATGTTTAGAAATCACCGTAACAGTAGGAAGCGTATGGGTATATTAATGTGGATGGTATTTGTAGTTTGAGGCTTTCGAAAACAAGGAAATAAAATGCTAAGTGTAAATGGTAAGGGTGCAGTAGGTATTAGTGTTTTGTGTGAGAATAATGTACATGATGAACAGGTTGTGAATATATTGAGTGTGGAAAATTGTGTGGTGAGAACACTTAGAAATGTGGGGAAACTCTGTCAAAATTCGTTCAGGAATTTAGAGACTTGAGTGTGTTAGAAAAGAAAGAACAAAGCTGTTGTACAGGGAAGGAAAGAATAAGAGATTTCACTTTGGTTTGTAACAGGAAGAAAGAGTGTAGTTGGGTAGAGTTGTAAATGGTGTATTGGGTGTTGTTTAACTAAGTAAGGATAGATTGAGAATCATTGAGTTGGTGAGAAGAAGAATGGGAAAGTCTGTAGCATTTCTTGGAGAAGGAAAAATAGTAACAGAGAAGAAAAAACTCACAGTGAGAGTATAAGTGTAACAGATTTTTATAGAGTGGATTAGGCTAGTTTAAAATGCTTAAACAAGGTTAAAACATGCTAGATTATATGTAGAAATATAAGGGAAGAAATTGGTAGAAGTTTAGAATTTAAACAAACTCAAAAAAAACTTACATAAATAAAAATACTGCAACTAGTCCGGGTTGCAAACCAGAATGCAAACCCGGACTAGCCTTAAAAATCGACAGAAAGTGTTGCAGTGGGATGATCCGGGTTTAAAACCAGGATGCTAACCCGGAACATCCCAAAAACATACCCGTAGCTTTCTAAAATAAATTGTCCGGGTTTGAAAGTAGGATGCAAACCCGGAAGATGCAAAAATTTCACCCGAGAGCCATTACCTGTTATGGTCCGGGTTTGGAAGTAGTATGTAAACCCGGAACAATGCAAAAATTCACCCGAGAGCAATTACACAGGGTGGTCCGGGTTTGAAAGTAGGAAGTAAACCCGGAACATACACATTTTTAACCCGTAAGTCGTTCCAGTGGGTTGGTCCGGGTTTGTAAACCCGGACACTAACCCGGAACATGTCAAAACTTGTACAGAATGTATTTCTAAGCTTAGGTAAGGATGGGTAATGATGGGTAATGATATTATAAGATGATTAAGACATAATTAATGATGTTTAAAGGTCATTAAGGCCATAAACAAGCTTAGGAAATAATTTTAAGTAAGTAACATAAGTATAAGTATTTGAACAACCATGAATTACTAAGTACAAAGCAGGAAATGTTAGTAAATGATTAGTAAGGGTAATTAACCACCCAATTGTATGTATATGTTAGGACTTGACTTGTGAACACCGGAGGAACGTCGGATACAAGTACAACGGTGAACGGTATGATTTCTTCATGCCCTGTATCCTAATCTGGTTACCCCGATTTGTGTGCTTATTTGATCACCTAATAAGATAAATGCATGAATCGGACTATATTGCACCTACTTGTGCTTGTTTACATTGTTCTTGATGTTTGTCTTGAACAATAGTTTGTATAATTCATGAAACATATGAATGATGATGAAGTGTATCATACTTGTAGTGTACTTGTATATTGTAATGTATTTGTATGTAAGTGTATATGGGTATTGTATTATTGTGGCTTGGATGTTGACTTGTACTAATTCCTAACTATCTAACTCCTAACTTAAGTGAGTAAATTGGAATGAGTACAAGTCCGATATAGCTTCGGCCACGCGTGAGGATGCGGAGTCACAAGAGGTTGGCTGCAATTCCTGACTCTTAAACTGGTCCGCGGCCCAAATCCCTTAAATGGGTAGCATCCCGGATTGGTGAGTCAAGTAAATCCCGGAGGTGGGACGGAGTAGTCCCCAGGGCCGGAGGTCCCGACGACTTAACTTGAGTAAGAGTAAGAGTAAGTAAGTATGGATCCGTAAGTATGTATGAGTATGTATGCGTAAGTATGAGGTAACGAGTAAAAGAGTAATCTCCACCCGATTAACCCGGGTGGACCAATGAAGCTAACAAGAATTGTATATTGTGTATGTAATGAGTATGTGTATTTCGGAAGAAGGTAAGTATGTATTGGATGGTTTATTGTATTCCTTGTATGTAATGTAGTGTATGTATGTATGCCTTGCGTAAGTATTGTTGTATTGTGTATAAGAGCATGTATGCATGTATGTTTGAATGAAATCAACCGCATGTATTCGACCAAGTGGTCGGCGTACCCTCACTAGTACACGGGGTATGCGGTTATCATGCTCGGCGAAAGCTGACCCCTTCGGGGGACATTTTTTAGTGTGCAGGTACCCGAAGTGAATGTGGTCAAGGCACGAGACCGGCGACTACATTGGATAGTAGTTAGTAGAATGTAGGGTGTATCAACTAGCACACCCCTGTATTTAGAAAGTAATGTAGTAGTGAGGAATGGGTAGTAAGTAGTCTCTTAGGGTGTATGTATGAACTTGGAAGGGATATGATAATTGTATAAGGATCCTAGTAGACTCGGTTAAGTATATTGTATTGTATGGATTGAAGAGGAGTAAGTACTGAATGGAGTATCGTTGTAATTGATTGATGAATGGAGTATGTATTCTAGATGCGTAGTACTCGGGATTCCGGTCCATCAGACCGATGCTGTATGTAGAGGTAGTAGCCTTGTTAGTCACGTGGGTGACTAACGGCATTGTATCACCCATTGTATGTAAGTATATTTCCGCTGCGTGTATCTGATATGTATGGAGATTGGACGGTAAGCACTGTACTAATGGTAGGGGTGTTACAAAAAAGTGGTATCAGAGCGAAGTATCGCTCTGATGACTGGAAATACCGAGTTTAGGAATACCGAGTTAGGAATTAGAAGCTTAGGGCTAAGGGCTGAGTGTTAGCATTAGAGATATGCTAGTTAGGAACTCCCGGTGAGTACCGGATACCTACAATACCAGACCCGCCCTCCACAAACCCCATTGTATGACTTGGGAAAGAACGCCAGAGAGAAGGAAAGTCCTCTCATACTCGGGGAAACCCGATCTGGCAGTTGTGAAGCAATCACACGTTAAACAAGAACCGACACATGGTAGATCCCAAGAGCTGGAAGTCCCAGGGATGGATCCCGGTTGAACCACAACACCGCACGTAATAGCGGTAGAATGAGCACTCCAAACACGAGGAGGCTATAACTTGCAACAGCATGGGGCGACTTGCTCAGCAGTCGCAGAACCTAACTAAACAACCAGCAGCAGGAAATGAAGCACTAACCGTGCAACGGAATGAAAAAAGGGAGCAGTAACGGAACCCGAGATACAAGACTACGGGATGGTAATACTTGAATAATACCACCAAGGGTATGCTAGCTGACTACGGACATAGTCGGAAGCGGTTAACTCCAAAACTACAACGCCATTAAGGTTGCAATACCTGGCCAATGTAGCTCAGACAACTACAGGGACAACCATGAGATACAATCCAATAGGACTACGAGAGTAGTGCCTAAACAAGGTAGGCTCAGTAACCACCACAAGTGTGTGGGAACGAGTCACAAGGAACAACCCTAAACCAAATAAAGCGGGAATCTCCAAGGATTGGAGAAGTACCCGGATCTACGACAGCCATGTCTAGACCACCAAGAAGCTACCTAAAGGATCGAGTATACCAATTGTAGATCAACAAGATCAAGGGAAGAGTCAACAAGACTATCAAATGTGAGTGAAAACCATACCGTGATCGGTATGGGATTACTCAAAAACCACCAGTACCACGCACTTGCCACGGCAAGTGCAGTAACAACACGAATATGTAAAGGAACACTAATACGTCACAAGTACATAGTAATGTACGGTGACCGTAACGAAACAACCACAAGATCACACATCCTAACAACCAGACGTATGGAACCTTGGGAAGGCTTAACGACCTGACCACTGCACTTAGAACATACCAGTCAGCGAGAAGCTAGACTTGGTCAAGACCTCAAGCATGGCTATGCCATGAGAGATTTCTTTTAACACCGAACCATTGTTTTTAAAACCCAAAATTTTCTTTCAAAACCATAAACCTTCTTTTAAAAACCCTTGGATTTTAATAACCAAACCAACATAATTACGGTGAGTATCAAAGAATGATACAAGAGGAGTTGGCAACAGAATACTTCACCTAGGCGTGTGACGAACACTACGAGTATACCCGTTACGGGATGTGGGACAACCGCACTCCGAAGGAGTTTGTGGGCCCGACATATAGTTGGGTAAGTGGTAACGTATCGACATGGAACCCCACGTATGTATACATGTAGTGTACGACACACGGGAAGTAGTCGACTCCGTTCTACGGACCATCAGTAAGTTCAACCCAGGACAGCTGGACACCTCAGAGAATCAAGCATAAGGGAACCCAGAGAATCCATCTGAAGATAAGAATGAAGACTGGGAAGTGCAAAAAGCACAGACTAGTAAATATGGACATTGGACATGTCACGAGGACGCCAAACGAATACGTGAAAGCTGGAAGGTATACCCAGCCTAAACACAATAAGGCAGTTGCCTAACGTGAACACCACAATGCTCAGCAAACGGACAGAACTCCCAAGAGCGATCACCAAATTACCACTAAATATAATCCATCATCGGAGAGGATATATAAACCTAGACTCAAGCACTAGGAGCAAGCGTAAACAGTCTACCCAAGGACGGGAGACGTCGTAACCCAAGAAGGGACGACTCAAGTACAATACCACAAGACGGTACAGTGGACAACATGTCATAAACATTAGCCGGATGTAACGGCACAGCTACCAACACCCAGGAGCGATCCTTGAAGGGTGTCTGCGGTAACAACAGTTGAACAAGCGTAGTGATATGAGCACGGGAGCTAAAACGAACACTCGGTTAGGACATCGAAGGGATTTCACTTAACAGGAAATCCCTAAGATACTGAGAGACACTTATTAACACCATTTGCCTAAGAAGGTCTCCTATGAACGGAAGCGTGATGCCACGACTTACCATGGAGCCCAATAATACCTCCAACCTATGACGGTATACATGGGGTGAAAACGTGTATAAGCAGCTCTAAAGCCATAACCATGATGCGTTGTGTAACCTTAAAACGGTTGTAAAACCCACACCATTACTAACAGACTTGCAAGAAATATTGCCTCATACGACAAGAAATCAACAACTGGACCATAAATTCAAACCCAACATTTTGGGTGACTTGAACTGATGGCTATCTCAATGTCACTGTCACTACTAGAGCATCAGCCTAGTATACAGTTGACAGAGTTCTTAATTACCGCCATGCCTTCTGTAGCAATGGTAACACAGAGGCATAGAAATTATAATAGTGCCAGCATTGGCCTAGTCCACACTTGGACCCTATGGGAAACTCGAGGAAAACTACCTCTCAATAACCAAGGACCACCACGCGGTGATGATGTGAACCCTTAGAAAAGGCTTCCACCTACTATAACAGTAAAACCACGCAATAGATATTGCCAAGGATGATGGGATAAGGAAATGAGATTTCCAAACCATTACGACTTAAGGGAGTAAGCATACTCCATATACACCTAAACATGTGGTGGACCATTGCGTAAACACCAAAATAGCAAACCTTGTCGTTAGACCTATGAGTGGAGACAAACCCCTCAACAAGAACCTTCACTTGTCAGTGATAGAATACCCTCCAATTGGAGAACGGGACCAGAAAACCCTTGAAGTTTCATGGGATGTCCTGGTAGTATACATACAAGCAAAACTACACAGCCAGAGCCTAAACCAATGCTCAGCACCGAAAGGCAATAGTTAACAAAGCAGTTAATGGGAACACACATTGAACACCATGAATGATTAACGCTCAAGAGAGCTTGTGACCCGATGAGTTATCTCATCCTTGGTCAACCAAGATACTTGGTGAATTGTATCACAAATGATGAAAATAATGTGAGGCAAGTCAACCTACACATGAAACCTAAACTGAAATAAAATCCCCACAATGGGAAGATAGTAGTGCGGTATGCTACAACAACCGTCATACACACGAACATTGGAAACCCCAGGGTATTCATACCATAAGGGAATGGTGCCAATGACAATGGCTATGAGTGAAGAGAAACTGTCACAGTAACAGAAACAGTAAAAAAAAACAATGTTGTACCATGAGTAAGAATACGGTGCGCAACAAGCGACCGCTATGAGGAAGTAGCAAATAATGACACGGAGTATAAGTATGAAAAGACAAGCAAAATATTCTTTCCTATCACATAAGTGACTTACTGTCAAGCGTTTACGCCTCTGCACTCTGTATGACTGAGTGTTTTGGTATTGCATTTGTTCAGCTAATGATCTAATGGGATGGCTAGGGATATGAAGAATGTAAACCGTAGTAAACCTTCCTTTCACCAACAAACAAGGCACTAGCCAGTTAAGCAAGCTTAGCACTAAACCGTGCGGCCTAAGGCCAAAGAAGCACGAAGAGTGTACAATACACTAACAATCACAAAAGGTGAATTCCAATGGAATAAAGGTGAAAGGAGACTTAAGAAAGTCACTAGGACCGACGCATAGAAATGCAAGGTCATACAAGTAAAAGAACACTTGTACTGAACCAGAAGAACTGGTGCAATCCAGAAGCTATTGACAACAGAGGAAGCACTATAACTAAATAGTGGCTTAGCCTCACCAACAATAAGTTGGAAGAACTTAGCGAACAATCGTGAGAGTACGGATAGTATGTATAATAGATTACCAGGAAGCTGGTTATAGTCTAAACTCGTTGAGTTCAAAGGCGGTAAAAGAATACCACACTTGTTAGTACACCCTATTCCCATAACGAAGGGATAAAGGGGCGATGAGTAACATATTTGAAATAACCAAGGAGCAGTAAAGTACTAAGATTATCAGGGTCGCGCAGCAGAAGCTAGTGGGCCCTATCTAGGAGATGATATACCTAGTAAGCATAACAGAAGGGCTATTAATGCCTTAAAGCCTAATAGGCTAGAACCAAATCGATTGTGAGTTAAATAAACTCATATAGGAATTTTTGGTGCAAAGACTAAACCATTGGTATGGTTAGGACCCTTTGACCAGAGCATATTGTATAGTATACCGTAGTGAAGCTAAACGCTTCAGATTGCCCAAATTGATTAAACCAATGTTTAATAATAATAACATATGGTAGATTACGTGGGCGTAATCCCTTTTAAGGGGGGTAGAGCGAAAACCACTTAATGTAAGTTTTATGAATAAAACACTTAAACTGTAATGTGCATAGCACAAATGAAAATCAAATTGATGATTGATACTATGTTAAATAAACATAAGTACTCATTCATATTGTAATTATGGTAACTAGGCATTAGATATGTAAATACCATAGGTGAATATACCCATCTTGTAACACCAGTGTAAGAGTATTTGTAAAGAAGAGTAATGAGTAGTGGACGGAGCTCCACAAGTATTGTAACCCTTAAAGAAGTAGTACGAATGGATTATGAGTAGTAGAGGAAAGTAACCAGGAGTAATGTATTCGTAAGTATGTTATTGGAAGTAAATTGAGCACGATTGAATTTCATAAGTACTGTAGTCCTTAGTTAGAATATTGGAGAGTGATGGATGAAAGCAGTGAAGGCTGAGGAAGTGAGCATTTAGGTATTGAACCACGGAGTAAAGCATTTGGGAAGTAGAGTGAGGATGATTGATGGATTGATTCCATCCTTTGGAGATGTATGAAATTGTATCACGACTAGAAAGGGTAAAAAGATAGAAAAAAAACAACTAAATTATTTTTTGTTTGAAACTGATGTGGGAAGTCGAACTTGATCCTGATCAGATCAAGGGAAACCGAACACAAATTGGGGTGGAAAGATAGTTCAACACTGATGCTGATCACATCAGGGTCGAATGATTCTTGAAGCTCCCCTCAAGTGGTCACAAGAATCACACATAGGATAGAAGTAATGAATACAAATTGGAATTTGGAGTTGTATGCTTTAGGAAGATTTCTAATTAGTAGTTATAAAAGACATTTTCTTAGACTGGAGAGTAAGTAATTGTTGGAATTTATACCGGAGAAGATAGTAGTGTAGCATGTTATATTATTCCAAGGGCAACATGACATAGAGGAGTCCTGTGTCGAGATGACCTGAGTGCCTACGGGACTGTGATGTGTATTGCATTGCTTTGGGGATAGCTTTGCACTGTATGTATGTATAAAGGTTGTAATGAGAAACCGGACGGTTAATAGTAATATGGATTGGAGTAACTATTGTACATTGGAATGATAGGGAAAGGAGAAACCTTGAGTAACGAATTTGGGAATTGTAAGGAGGAAGAATGTGGACCACGGTATTAGACATGTAAGAACGAGTAAGCATTGAAAACTTATAACCTCGAACAACTTTGAGGACAAAGTTCTTAAGGGGGGTAGATTGAAATACCCCGACCTTAAATATGGCGATTAAATTATCCTAAGGTATTTAAGAGCCTAATAACGCTAAGTAATTGGTAAGGAAAAATAAATCCAAAAGAAATAAGAAACGCGTAAAAAAACGTAAAACGCTAAATGAGCGTTAAATAACCATAGGAGGTATGAAACCTCGGTTAGCGTATTGTAAGGATTCTAAAGGCTTAATTAAGTCTAATAAATAATTAGGGAACAAATCCCGAAGAAACGAATCCTTAAATGGATTAAAATCACTAATGAACATTAAAGCGCGTTTTCGAGGTAACCGGGAAACGTGTCTTTAAGCGGGTCAAATAGACTCGTAACAATTTTGGTCAACTAAATAATCATTAATAAATTTAGTGAAGCTTTAGAACCAATAAAATCAATAAAACGAGAAATTAGTAAAAACTGTCAAAACGGGAAGTTGTGGGTGAGAGTGTAATTAAAATAAGTTAGTGTGTCCACTTTTAAAATAATAATGTAAGTGTGTGTGAGTGTGCTGTATGGGCCGACTGCCCTCACTCTCACACTCTCTCTTAATTCCCTCCTTATGTGCTAACAAACAAAACAAATAAAAAGCAACATTACTTTTTAACACTCTCTCTCCCCTCTCACAACCAAACCCACGTGCAGCACCTTCTTCATCCTCTGTATTTTCTTCTCCTTCTGTGCGACTGGAATGGCGATTTGAGCCCCCTCTCACAACAGCCACTTCCTCTCCATTTTTGAAAGCCTAACCACCACCAAATGCTACAAAAATTATACCGTTGGATTCGTATCGCTGAGGAGATTATCCTACACCCTTCAAAAATCTAAAACCCCCAACTTTATTTCTGAGGGTATAATCATTTTAGAGCTTGAAGAACACCATTTGAAGATCTATCTTCTTCTCCATGTTCTAAGGTAAGAAAGAGACCAAAGCTTCACTCTTTTCCATTGTTCCTTGCAAAAGTCAAAACTCACGTATAACACCACTATTCCATTCTCAGCCGATTTTGGCATTTCAAAGAGGAGTTGAAGCCTTGTCATTTCTACTCAAAAACTCCATTAGAAGCTCAAGGTAAGACCTACTAATGGTTTAAATGATTTCTCACAAAGTTAGGGTTTAATACGTGAGATAGAAAATTCACTAGTTTTGGTGTGTATGTGTGTGCTTGGTTACATGGTGTAGCTTGGACTAAATGACAAGAAAACAAAGAAGGAAAGAGGAGCAAGAAAGGAGAAGGAGGGAAAAAAAAGGAATCAAGGAAACCCAAGGTAAAGAGAAGCCTCTTACGATTTTTTAATGCTTGTGTAGTAAAGATTATATTGCTTTAGCAATGTTTTAAATCACCGTAACATAGGAGCGTATGGGTATATTAATGTGGATGTTATTTGTAGTTTGAGGCTTTCGAAAACAAGGAAATAAAATGCTAAGTGTAAATGGTAAGGTGCAGTAGGTATTAGTGTTTTGTGTGAGAATAATGTACATGATGAACAGGTTGTGAATATATTGAGTGTGGAAAATTGTGTGGTGAGAACACTTAGAAATGTGGGGAAACTCTGTCAAAATTCGTTCAGGAATTTAGAGACTTGAGTGTGTTAGAAAAAGAACAAAGCTGTTGTACAGGGAAGGAAAGAATAAGAGATTTCACTTTGGTTTGTAACAGGAAGAAAGAGTGTAGTTGGGTAGAGTTGTAAATGGTGTATTGGGTGTTGTTTAACTAAGTAAGGATAGATTGAGAATCATTGAGTTGGTGAGAAGAAGAATGGGAAATCTGTAGCATTTCTTGGAGAAGGAAAAATAGTAACAGAGAAGAAAAAACTCACAGTGAGAGTATAAGTGTAACAGATTTTTATAGAGTGGATTAGGCTAGTTTAAAATGCTTAAACAAGTTAAAACATGCTAGATTATATGTAGAAATATAAGGGAAGAAATTGGTAGAAGTTTAGAATTTAAACAAACTAAAAAAAACTTACATAAATAAAAATACTGCAACTAGTCCGGGTTGCAAACCAGAATGCAAACCCGGACTAGCCTTAAAAATCGACAGAAAGTGTTGCAGTGGGATGATCCGGGTTTAAAACCAGGATGCTAACCCGGAACATCCCAAAAACATACCCGTAGCTTTCTAAAATAAATTGTCCGGGTTTGAAAGTAGGATGCAAACCCGGAAGATGCAAAAATTCACCCGAGAGCCATTACCTGTTATGGTCCGGGTTTGGAAGTAGTATGTAAAGCCCGGAACAATGCAAAAATTCACCCGAGAGCAATTACACAGGGTGGTCCGGGTTTGAAAGTAGGAAGTAAACCCGGAACATACACATTTTTAACCCGTAAGTCGTTCCAGTGGGTTGGTCCGGGTTTGTAAACCCGGACACTAACCCGGAACATGTCAAAACTTGTACAGAATGTATTTCTAAGCTTAGGTAAGGATGGGTAATGATGGGTAATGATATTATAAGATGATTAAGACATAATTAATGATGTTTAAAGGTCATTAAGGCCATAAACAAGCTTAGGAATAATTTTAAGTAAGTAACATAAGTATAAGTATTTGAACAACCATGAATTACTAAGTACAAAGCAGGAAATGTTAGTAAATGATTAGTAAGGGTAATTAACCACCCAATTGTATGTATATGTTAGGACTTGACTTGTGAACACCGGAGGAACGTCGGATACAAGTACAACGGTGAACGGTATGATTTTTCATGCCCTGTATCCTAATCTGGTTACCCCGATTTGTGTGCTTATTTGATCACCTAATAAGATAAATGCATGAATCGGACTATATTGCACCTACTTGTGCTTGTTTACATTGTTCTTGATGTTTGTCTTGAACAATAGTTTGTATATTCATGAAACATATGAATGATGATGAAGTGTATCATACTTGTAGTGTACTTGTATATTGTAATGTATTTGTATGTAAGTGTATATGGGTATTGTATTATTGTGGCTTGGATGTTGACTTGTACTAATTCCTAACTATCTAACTCCTAACTTAAGTGAGTAAATTGGAATGAGTACAAGTCCGATATAGCTTCGGCCACGCGTGAGGATGCGGAGTCACAAGAGGTTGGCTGCAATTCCTGACTCTTAAACTGGTCCGCGGCCCAAATCCCTTAAATGGGTAAGCATCCCGGATTGGTGAGTCAAGTAAATCCCGGAGGTGGGACGGAGTAGTCCCCAGGGCCGGAGGTCCCAACGACTTAACTTGAGTAAGAGTAAGAGTAAGTAAGTATGGATCCGTAAGTATGTATGAGTATGTATGCGTAAGTATGAGGTAACGAGTAAAAGAGTAATCTCCACCCGATTAACCCGGGTGGACCAATGAAGCTAACAAGAATTGTATATTGTGTATGTAATGAGTATGTGTATTTCGGAAGAAGGTAAGTATGTATTGGATGGTTTATTGTATTCCTTGTATGTAATGTAGTGTATGTATGTATGCCTTGTGTAAGTATTGTTGTATTGTGTATAAGAGCATGTATGCATGTATGTTTGAATGAAATCCCGCATGTATTCGACCAAGTGGTCGGCGTACCCTCACTAGTACCGGGGTATGCGGTTATCATGCTCGGCGAAAGCTGACCCCTTCGGGGGACATTTTTTAGTGTGCAGGTACCCGAAGTGAATGTGGTCAAGGCACGAGACCGGCGACTACATTGGATAGTTAGTAGAATGTAGAGGTGTATCAACTAGCCACCCCTGTATTTAGAAAGTAATGTAGTAGTGAGGAATGGGTAGTAAGTAGTCTTTAGGGTGTATGTATGAACTTGGAAGGGATATGATAATTGTATAAGGATCCTAGTAGACTCGGTTAAGTATATTGTATTGTATGGATTGAAGAGGAGTAAGTACTGAATGGAGTATTGTTGTAATTGATTGATGAATGGAGTATGTATTCTAGTGCGTAGTACTCGGGATTCCGGTCCATCAGACCGATGTGATGTAGAGGTAGTAGCCTTGTTAGTCACGTGGGTGACTAACGGCATTGTATCACCCATTGTATGTAAGTATATTTCCGCTGCATGTATCTGATATGTATGGAGATTGGACGGTAAGCACTGTACTAATGGTAGGGGTGTTACATGTATACATATGTGGGGTACCCTACTGATACATTACTACTTACCCAACTAACCCATAAGTAGGTCTGTCAGGCCCACAAGCTCCTATCGGAGTGCGGTCATCCCACAATTCAGTTGGTACACTCGTAGTGTCCGTCACACGCCTAGGTGAAGTATTCTGTTGTCAACTCCCTTATATTGTCCCGTGACAATATTCGTTCCTTGCTTCCCGAACTTAATCGAGGGAAAGTTTATCCATTGTTGTATCCTCGTCAACTGTCCTTGGTTTTACTGGCTTGGTTTAAAAGAAGGTTAGAAAGAAGTTTTGGTTTGAAAGAAAATCTGGTTTTGAAAGAAAAGAGTTTGAATAAATCTGGATTTGAAAGAAAATTTTCATGGTTTCACAACATCTTCTTACCTTAGCCAAGTCTAGCTTCTTGCTGACTGGTGTACTTACAATTACAGGGGTTAGGCTAACAGGCCCTTCCACTGTTATGACGATCACATTTAACTTTCTAGTACTTTACTAAGTACTTTGTAGTGGTTATAAATTTCCTGAACAGCCCTGTTATAGCAGCATGCTATGGCAAGTCGCCATGCTAACTGGCTATCGGTTTAACACATACCGGTTGTGGTATTGTTTTTACCCATACGTCATCAGTGGCCTTGTTGGCCCTCACTGATCTTACTGCCTTGACAAAACTCTTCTAGGTGACTTCTCACTGTCTTCACATGACGATCATCAACTAGGGTGTTTCCCATTCTAGGAGACCCCTTTTTCTTAGTATTGTATTCTCTTTGTAGTTCGTTCCACGTATTTTTCGTGGTTACTGAGACTTGTCTCTTGTTTGGGTACTACGTTGTAGTTCCTTGGTTGGTATACCGTTGGTGTATTATTTAACAACTGTGGTTCCGTAGACACTTGTCTCGGAGTTCATTATTCCACTTCTTGCCTGTTGCACGGTTGGTGCATTGCAAGCTGGTTGTTCTCGACTGCTCGGCATGTCGACCCAAGTTGTCGGAATTCTATTCTCTTATACACAAAATTCTTCATTCTTCGCTATTAAATGTGGTTAACAATGTTCAGATGGAAACCGTCTCCGGGATTCCCAGTTTTCGGGATCTACCGTATGACAGGTTCTCCGTACCTTTAGAGGTATTTAATAACAGCCAGATCGGGTATTCCGAGTAAGAGTGGACTTCCATCTCTCTGGCGTTGTTGCCCAAGTTATAAAACAGGGATTGTGGAGGGTGGGATGGATATTGTAGGTTTCCAGTACACATGGAAATTCCTATCTAGCGTATCTCTCGCGCTATCACTCAACCCTTAACCCAAAGTACTTAAATCCTAACTCGGTACTTCCTAAGCTCGGTAATTCAGTCATCAGAGCGATACTTCGCTCTGATACCACTTTTGTAACACCCCATCCAACATTAACACTTACAATAAACTGCAGCGGAAAAACAACCTCATCACATTACCTAACTCGTTGGTGTTACACGCGTTAGCCACCCACGTGGCTAACAAGGCTAATACATACACATTGTACCGGTCTGATGGGCTAAATTTTCGAGCGACTACACATTACTATCCCTTTTCATTAATCACAACAACAACATACACCTTCCAACTATACCGAGTATTTATAACTAATGCCGATAACAATTTTGGTCTTACTACACCTACTGTATATATACAACATAAACGATTACCCATGTACAACGACTACCCCGTCCTACTCTCGAACGGCTTCCAGCTCCTTGTACCTGAAATAGGAAAGAAGAGGAAAGGGTGGCCCCCAAGGGGCTCAGCACCTTTGCTGGTATGGTAATCCCGCAGTCCACATGCTACCGGGCCACGCACAACTAATTGTCGTCTTAGCATGCGGTGATTATTTTAAATCATGCATGCAACTGTAAACACACAACACATAATCATTTCGCCTCAACAGGCTCAACAAACGGATAATATATCCTTACTTAATAAGTCACTCAAGGTATTCAATATCCCTAGAGTGTTCTCCTCTAATGGAGCTACTTCCTTAACAGACGACACTTACCCTTAAATCGGGTTATCCTTAAACGCCTCTTATCACACACTGGGATTCATATCCATGATCCACATACTCCACATTTTACAACATATAACATACACTACATAACAACACTTAACAACACTTTGCACGTTTCCAAGTGCACAACATAACACCGCAATAGATATTGCATCACAACAAAGATACATAACATAACGGGAATGGTCCTCTTAGGAACCGACCCAAACATTGTTAATACTGGTGAGCCTAGAGAATGTTGCCAGTCTCATGATAAGCTCGTTACATAACTCGTTACCGTCTCGTTAAATGAACGGTTAACTTAACACAAGGTGTCTGGATATAGTGATCCAAGCACACCGAAACAAACATAACAATAGTATGCCCCTGTGGCCCGACGTGAGTCAGTAATAGCCTGGTTAAGCTAAAGGGAAGGTTGGGAACCAAATTGGAAAACAACCATAACATACAGAGAGGATCGAACCTGCTATGGACAACGACCCCCATACTCACACGCGTGGCCGGAACAGACCGGACTCCTCACTCCCCCCGTTAGCACTTGTCAGAAGTTCATCATTGAACTTAGTTAAACAATCACACATTGGGTTAAGTCTTGTTAGACACACACAAGGGAAGGGAGAGTCATACATTCACCTACAAACATCACACACAAACATCACATATCCAACTCACGCATAGCCGTGGTTAGAACTTCCTTAAGTCGGAAACGTTGTTACCGGATACCGTCTCCTACGTTTACCTAATAGTGGTTAACTAGCCCTTCAAGCGCATTCGAGGTTACCGGTATCGGCACGTAAACATACGACAACAATAACGACTGTAAACTCGTTTCATGATTTATCTTATAACGTGGCAAACATACAGAAAACACATTGGCATACAAGCCGGTGTAATCCGGTAGGACACAGGTTGCAAGAAAACCATACCTGTCACGGGGTCCACTTTATCATGTCCACTTATTTTCCTTGAGCAATCTTGAACAACTGATAATATTACATGTATTTTAACATCGGGGTAACATGATTACTTAACGTCTAATGCTTATAACTTTTTCCCCATTACTTAGTTACAAACTTCACTTTTTAACTTGTTTTACTTTTACATTTCAATACAACTTTTCACCCACTTAATGTCATTAAAACTCACCTAACATGTCCTTACAACCTTATAACATCATTACCTACCAATCCCCATCATTACACATCATTTCCATACCTTAAAAAACAATTTTGGTCCATACAGTGGGATGTCCGAACTTGTGTCCGGACTTCTGAAGTTCGGACGTGAGTCGAGAATCTCTTAATGCGGAAATCCATGCGTCCGAACATGTGTCCGGACTTCCCAAGTTCGGACACAGTTCGAGTGTGCAAATTCTTACCCAACAGAGCCTGTCCGAACTTCCATGTCCGGACGGAAGTTCGGACATGGCAAAATGCTCAACTTCCAAACCTTTAAACACTTAGCCAAATTCCTCAAAGCCTCCAACCTTATAGTTTATACCTTAAGTCCCTAAGTGATGTTTCATGCCTATTCTAACCATATACCAAGACATACCTTCCACACAACATCATCATTCAAACATCCCTTCTTACATATCAAAACTCCTTATGTCATCCTTACAATTCCTTTCCCAAGCTTACACTTCCTCTCAATTTACCAAATCCTCTTTTCACAACTTTTGAATTCTTTTCTCAAACCTTACCTAAACATCATTCTCTCCTTATTCAACATTACCTAAACCTTAAACAAACTTCTCCCAGACTTAAATACATCCTAAAAACACTCATTGGATTTCTAGAACTTCCAAGACAATGCCTAAATCCTTATAGCACCTTAGAACACCTTAATGCACATTTTCTTCCTTGTGAGACATTTACTCATTCCTAACAATTCCTAATTCACCCAAGTTCATTCAAGCACTTAAAACTCCTTATACTTTACAAATTTGCCATGGGTTCTCTTAGCACATCATCATTCCAAAGCTCATAGTTTTCACATTAAAACTCAAGAACATCTAAATCCATCAAGAACACCATCCACACAAGACTTCACAAATTACACTACATCACAATAAGTGACAATTTAAATTGCTTGGCACTTAGGCCCTTAAATAACATGGCTCTTAGGCCTTAAATAACATGGCTCTTAGGCCCTTAAGTTGCATAAACCTTAAACACGAATTTCCCACATAAGTAATGCCTTTGACCTGCAAAATACACCCAACAATACATATGCCTTAATAAACCCTTGAGAGCATTTTACTAGCTCATTTGCCATTGGCTCCTTAGGTATTTTATTAAGCAAATCAAGCTCTTTCCTAAGGCATTGAACTACATTGAAATAGTTTGTTTACCTCTTTTTCCTCACAAACTTCTTTCTTGTTTCTTGTAAAACCGGTGGGGTGTTTAGTTGTTTGCCAACTTCTATACAATGTACAAATATAGAATGAGTATTCAAGCATTATGCTTCATCTCATTATAAAACCCTAGTTACATATATTGTTTAAGGTATTAAAATGATTGTTTTACCTTGGAATGGAAAGAGAGCTTGAATATATATCAAGAGAGACCCCAAGTCCTTGGAAGATTCAAATGAAGCTAAAACAAACAAGGTAAAGACACCATGTGAGGTGAATTTCGGCCATGTACTAAAAGGAGAGGAACTGATTTTTCTTTGAGATTCTTACCTAGTAGCAAAGGAGAACAATAATATGTGGAAAGGTGAGGTCAAGCTCCTTCAATGGTGAATCTTCTTGGCACCAAAATTGAGTTCTTGAAGATTGAAAGGTAGAAATGTAGAGCTTGTCTAACTAGAAGAAAGGTGGTCTTGAAATTAAATTTGGACCATGGAGCTAGGAGTTACAAGCATTCAAAGATGGAGTTCTTGTGTGGAACTTAGCTAATCGTAAATGAAAGGGAGGAAGGGAGCTTCAAGAGTGTGAAGTAAAGGAGGAAAGGAGAAATGAAGATAGGTTTTGCTTTTGAAGATATTTATGTTATAAAGTAACTTTCTTCCTTTACTACTTTCCTTCCTTTCCTAATTGATTTCTTTTACATGTTGGTGACTCATTGATAAAAACCGGCCACCATTTAGTTAGAAGGGTGTTTGGTCTTGTTGACCATCAACTTACTTATAATAACATATATTACAAACTAGCTTATAAAAGTTACTATTCATAAAACAAGGCACATAGATGTGAAATTTTTGATTTCCATTGATATGACTTCCAAATGTGATACTATATAGTACACATGTTAATTAAGAGTAATGATGGACATCTAGCCATACAAAACTCATTTACAAGACAATTTTCAAAACGTGCTTTAAGACTCTTAAAGCACATTTTGTGTTTACTTGTTTTCAAGCTTGGTTTTCTTTGGTAATGATGAATATGTCATTAAAATATTATAAGGTATAGGTATGACCATTAGGTTATACAAATTTATCCCAAGCTTAGAGCACATTTTGCTCTTATTGACTTAAGGTATTTATTTGTGTTTTGTTTGGTTCCAATGTCTACCAAAGTTTCCTAGGGGACTTAATTAGCCTTTTAAATCATAATTGAATATTATTAAGTCTTGGTAGGCTCTTGGGTCCTAACCAAGTTCACTCATAGCTTAGAGCATGTTTGCTCATACTGTATCTTAGTGCTTTATTGCATTTACTATAGTTTAAATTGTTCACTGATGTCTCTAAGGCACTTTTTAGCCTTTACATACCATAGTTTAGTATTTAAACAATATATCAGGATTTGGGGTATTTCACAACTAACTCACGCATAGCCGTGGTTAGAACGTTCCCATGGTTTGGGTCGTTAAATCCGAATACCGATCTCTTATGTGATCCTAGAGTCGGATAGCTAAGGTTTAACACATATTTGAGGTTACACGGTATCGGAACCAACTACGCCACATAAATGAATTACTGTAAACTCGTTTCATGCTTATTCTTGCAAGGTGGCAAACACATAGAAAAACAGGTTGGCATACAAGCCGGTGTAATCTGGTAGAACACAGGTTGCAAGAAAACCATACCTGTCACCAAGGTCCATTCTATTGTGTCCTCTCATATTCCTCGTATAATTCTCGAACAACTGGTAACATTACAATGGTTTCCATTAAAATCGGGGTAATATGATTGTTTAACGACTAATGCCCATAGTTAACCCGTCATCCCGTTATACTTAATTTTACTCTCGTGACTTTAAGTTCACAACTTCACATCCAACCTAACACTTGTTTCCACTTTTTAAGGTCTTACATGTCACCAAACAAGGCCAAAACATCAATAAACCATTACCATCCAATCCCCCATCATTAGAAGCCTTAAACAAATTTTTTTCTTTCCTCTGGTCTGGACCGCCCCTCTGTGGAGGCCCAGGGGCGGTCTACACAGAAGCTCCATCCCTGCAGAATTCCAATGGACCTCCCCATAGGGGCGGTCCCAATAGACCCCATTTTTCACAGTGCTTTCTTCTCATTTTGACTCCAAATTCACCCCAATCTTTCCAACATTCCACAATCTTCCACATGTTTCCTACATGTTTAAACACCTTAAAAATGCCTAAACTTCCTCATTCACCAAACTTGTTACTCAATTTCTTACAAAAATTCCCAACACTTTCAACATTTTCCTTAGGTTTCTAAGGATTAGTTATGCTACACAACTTAAACAACCCAAAGTGTTTCCTCACACATCACAACTACTCCAAAAGCCTATTTCCACCAACACCTCCTTTACACAACTCCTTAAGATTTTTCCACAAGTTCATACTTAATCCTTCACAAGGTATTATACCTCTTTTATTACCAAATTTGCACAAGTCTTAACAACACTCTTACCATAACATTGGTGTGTCCTAGACACCCATTTGAACTCCCAATCCTTCAAGACAATTCCTAAGTCATTTTAAACACTCAAGAACACTCTAGTTCACTTTCTCCCACCAATTTGACACTTAACAATTCCTAGCACAACCTAGGTCATAAAACCTCATTAGAACACATAAACTCCTTTGTTAATCAACTAAATTTTTGCCATAGCTTCCCTAGTACATCCTTACACCCAAACACTTAGTTTTTTCATCCTTTAACAACCAAAGACATTAAAATTCTCAAACAATGTTCTTTACACACAAACTACACTACATCACAATATAGTGCATAAACTTAAATTGCTTGGCACTTAGGCCCTTTAAATAACATGGCTCTTAGGCCCTTAAATTGCAATCACCTTAAACACTGAATTTCCACATAATAATGCCTTCAACCTGCAATTACACACAACAATCCCAAGACAATTATAAAGCCTCTTGTAAACCACCTTATGATCACTTCACTAACTTATTTACCATTAGCTCTTTAATCACAAGTTTACAAGTATAATCATATCACATTCCTAGGTTCACCTAGTTCATTACATAAGGTAAGGGCTTATCACTTGTCAATCTTTCAACCAATATACAAATAAGGGTAATGAGTATCAAGCATTAAACTTTAACTCATGGACAAACCCTAGATTACAAGAAGTGTTTTAATACACTAGAATTGGTGTTTACCTTTGGAAATTGAAAGAGAGCTTGATAAGGAAGCAAGGTAAGACCCCTTCTAATCCTTTGGAGATTGAATCAAGCTTGTAAAATGAGCAAGACAAGGCATCATCAAGAATGATTTTTGGCCATGTACAAAAATGAAGAGAAAGTTGATTTTTCTTTGACTTTTATTACCTTAGAACAAAGGAGAACAACAAGGTGCAAGAAGGTGAGCTTCTCCTCCTTCAATGGAGATTCTCCATGGAATAAAACTTGAGCTTTTGAAGATTTGAAAAGATAGAAATGAAGAGCTTGCTCCAACTAACACAAATATGGTCTTAGATTTTGATTTGGTGCATGGAGTTGGATTTGGCAAGGAAATGAAGATGGAGAAGAAAGGTGATGTAGCATGAACGACTTGGTGTTGGGAGAAAAAGGAGGAAGACGGTGGGAAAGCAAGGAAATGAAGAAAGTGAGGTGAGAGAGTAAAGATGTAAGATATTTTATGTTATAAAGTAAATAGTAACTTTACTTTATTTCTTCTTCCTTTAGTTAATTTGCTGGATAGGTTGGTGACTCCCCACCTTAAAAACCATCCCCCTTCCATATTTAAGATATTTATGGTCTTTGTTGACCATCTAATTAAGCTAAGTTGACTTATGCCTTAAACTAGCACTATTTGAGTACTATTCACTAATTAATGCACATAATTGTGAAATTTTTGATTTCCCATTGATTTAGACTTCCTAATGTGATACTAAGTAGTACAAATATTGATTTAGGTGTAATAATGGGCATTTAGCCACTCAAAACCCATTTCTAAGACAATTTTTCAAAAACGTGCTTTAAGACTCCTTAAAGCACCATTTGTGTTTAAACTTGTTTTTGAGCTTGGTTTTCTTTGGAAATTGGTTTAACATGTCAATTAGCATGTTAATAAGGCCTTGGTAAGCTCTTTGAGTCCTAACCAAGGTTTTCCCAAGTTTAGAGCATGTTTTTGCTCAAATTCTCTTAATGGTACTTTATTGTGTTTACTATGGTTTTAATTGCTTACCAACGTTTCTAAGGAACTTTTTAGCTTTAATACACAATAGTTTAATATTTAAATAACATATCATGGTTTGGGGTAGTTCACACAAGTCTAGAGCAAGTATTTGCTTAATTTGACTTTATGTGTTTTCTTGTGTTTTCTTTGGCTTAAACTGTCTACCAATGTTTCTTAAGGACTTAATTAGCCTTAGAAAATCATAATCACATATTTAGTTAACACTTAAAGGTTTGGGGTATTTCAATCTACCCCCCTTAAAAGAACTTCGTCCTCGAAGTTCACAGTTTCCCTCGTATCCTTCCATTAGAATCCGGGGATTACTTGCCAGATAAAACTTCCATACTAAAACACACTTTTACACAACTACCTCGGACTTAACGGTCCAGGTAACATATCCACATCCACACATAACATACTTACATAATAACCTCGGACTCAACGGTCCGGGTAATATAACAACATTCAGACTCATAGGCCTGGGTAACATAACAACATTAAGACTCGAGGTCTGGATAATGTCAATTGCACATACCACTCAACATTTCTTAGCATGTATAGCAATCAGAAATACCTTTTACATCTCTTCATGGGCTCGGTCTAAAGACTATAGGACATTACAGTCCTCGAGTTCCATGTCGAGTACATATACACTGTGATCCCGCAGAACCCGGTCGCGATGGACACCTTCTGGTCCCCGTTCCTTTGGGAGATCAAAACAATCACTTACTTTTTAACATATACTTCTCATGTCACCGGTCCGAAGACAAAGGCTCATACGTCCTCAGCTCGTGAGCAAGTAATACAAAAACATTTTTTTACGAGGTTAAGTAGGATAAAATCCTTTATTTAAAAGTATCAATCAAAATTTCTGGAAATACCAATTGAAAATCCTTTTGAAAACGCAATACAACTCCAAGTCCAATTTATGCTCTTTGCATCTTTTCTTAGAGTGATTATTTGTGACCACTTATAGGGAGCTTCGAGAGTCATCCAACCCTGATGTGATCCGCATCAATGTTGAACTATCCTTCCACCCCAATTTGTGTTCGGCTTCCCTTGATCGCATGCAAATCAAGTTCCACCTCCCACACCAATTTCAAACAGCAACTAATTCAAGCATTTACCATTTTCTATCTTTTTAGTCATTCTAGTCATAATCATTACATCTCCAAGGGATAGAACTCCGTCCATCAATTATCTCCACTCACTTTTAATCAAGTTACCTAGGGAATTTAATTCTCACTAGGTTCTATGTCGGTTTCAAACCTCTTCATAAATCACAATATTGTATATATATATATATATTTTATCAAAATACAATACACGGTTTTACATTTAGTATTATATGAACATATACAGTCGGGGTTTTAGTTCCTCGGGAGTTTCTTTACTCCCTTACACTTGTAATCTCACACAACAATTAACAAGGTATACATACTTATCACAATGGTATTCGCATCTTCTGTGCGTAATTACCATAATTTAACCATGAATGAATGCGTATGTTCATGTAACACACGCACCAATCATCAAAACAAATTATTTTGTGCTCTGCACACCATAGTTCACGTACACTTGTACGTTAAAACACACTAAGCGGTTTTGCGCTCTACCCCCCTTAAAAGGGTTTATGCCCACGTAATCAATCACTGAACATTGGTTTAAAATGTTCTGCCGCCGTGAAGTGTTTTAACTTCCACGCGATCTGTTATACAATGTGTTCTGGTTAGAGGATCTTAGCCATATTGGCGGTTTAGTCCTTAAACCAAGAATTGTCATTGGAGTTGTTTAACTCATAATCGGTTTTGATTCTGGCCTGTCAGAATTTAGTCATTTCTCGTATTCACCATGCATATTCAACATCTGAATCATTGGCTCACTATCTTCTGCTGCGTGACTCTGACAACTTTAGAGGTTAATTTGCCCCATTCGTTATTCTTAATGTATTATACATCTTTGATTTATCACCTTTATCGTGTGAATAACGGTTTCTCAACCAACGCGTGGTATCTCTTACCGTGTGCGAATTCGGTGAGTTATTAAACTTTCTATCCAGTTTTCAGATAATCTACTGCATATACAGCTGTGTATGTTCGTGATTATTCACTTGGTTTCTTTCGACTTACTGTCGGTTGAGGTCGAGCTACTACCTAATATGTAGTGCGCCCTCTGTTATTTCCAACACTTGAGGTACATTCTATGCCTATATTTGGTATACAGTGTTACTGTAGTCACTTATTCTTAATCATGCCTCCACATTTGGTTCTGTACGCGTATTCTTTCTTTGTACGACCTTGCATTTTCTATGCATCTGTCCTTATAGTGTTATCAATCTCTTTCCGCCTTTATTGCTGTGAGGTTCAACCACTGTGACGGTTGGCTTTTCCAACAGTTTTATTTATAGGTCTATGCTTGACCGACTTGTGTCATAGTCATTGGTGCGTTTGCACACCTTCCGTATCAGTACGGGTTGGTTACTTAACATTCGGGTATTCTCGTCTTCCGACTTCGCTTAACGTGTTAATTTACTAGGAGTGCGCTTCCATTCCTTATGCAATTGCAATAGGAATTCACACCGTGTCCCAATGAGACCTTATCACATAGTACGGGCTACTGGCTTACTGCCTAGTTAATTTGCTATCACTTACCGTTGTATCTCCATTGAGTTTGACTCATAAGTCTGCTTATTCGAAATACCATTGTTTAACAATATTCGAACAACAGTCGCTTACTGCGCACCATGTTCTTACTCAGTGTACAACACTTACTTACATGGCATCCACTCTCATATTAGCTTCCGCTCATGTACTTTCCCCATTCGTATTAGGGTTCGTCATTCATTTGGATGACTACTGAATACATTATTTTTCGAGTCTTTATGTTCCTTGAGCGTTGCTTACTCGGTGCTTCACATTATACACACATGCTACTAAACTAACTGCTCTCCTGCAATAACAACATGGTCGATCCTTAACATATTTCTTGAACTTGGTTCATATAACTACCGCTCCCGCGGTCTCACAATATCGAGAGGTATCCCCACTCTTTAAACAGTGGTTCGTTCTCCGCTCTATTCACTTGTACAACATAAACTTTCGTAATCAATTAAATTTACATAACACATTTGGTCTGTGGCTTATATGCCTCATTGCCTCGAGCTCTGCTCATTATAGGCTATTCATACAAATTTTACTTCTCCGTACACCATCACATGGTTTGGAGGTTGCATTGGGCTTCATGACAAGGTCGTTGCATCACGCTTCCTTTCATGGGATGCCCCTTAAGGATGTCAGTTTGCCTCCTGACGACCTATGTTTAAACTGAGTATTAGTTTCAACTCTCGTGTTTCTATCACGACATTTTGTTCAACAATTGTTGACCCAGACACCTTTTAAGGATTGATCCTGGGTGTTACTAGGTTATGCCATTACATCTGGCTCGTATTCATGGGTACGTTTAGTTAACTACATCGCTTTGCATTCTTGGCGGGGTTTAATGTTCTCTTTAGTGAACATCGATATTCCCTGATAGCCTAGGTGATTACTCTTGGAATTTCATCCCGTTCGCTACACATTAACATGTCCATATTAGGCATCTACCTTACCATGTATAGGCTGGGTATTCGCTCCAGCTATCATGTTTATCCCTGGGGATTCTTGAGACATATGCGATGTCCTTACTTACTAGTCAGTGCACTTTGCACTTCCTGACTCTTAAACATTTCCTTGAAACGAATTTACTAATTCCCTTAGTCTCGTTGACTTAACTGAGTCCTTTTACTCTAACCATTTGTGGTAATCAGTTGCTCTTGTTTGACCTTTATTGTTGACCGTAGTACGAAGTCGACTACTTCCTGTGTTCCCGACTCTATTTGTATACATATGTGGGGTACCCTACTGATACATTGCTACTTACCCGACTAACCTATAAGTAGGTTTGTCATGCCCGCAAGCTCCTATCGGAGTGCGGTCGTCCCACATTTCATTTTCGCACACTCGTAGGGTCCGTTACACGCCTATGTGAAGTATTCTGTTGTCAACTCCTCTTATCTCGTCTTATGATACATGCATTTAGTGCTTCCCGAACTTAATCAAGGGAAATCTATCCACTACTTATATTTAGTACGGACTCATTGATATCCTCGGGTTTCAGGATTTTTCTAAGGTTGTTTGAAAGTTGTGTAACTTACCTACCATGTGGCGCCGAGACCAGTCTTGGTTCCCTGGTTTGGTCTAAAGGAAAATCTGAAGTTTGAGAGAATTTGGGTTTAACAAAAGGTTAGAAATAGATATGGGTTTGAAAAAAAATTTGGTTTTGAAAGAGAGTTTGAAATAAATCTGAGTTTGAAAGAAAAATTCTCATGGTATTACAACGTCTTCTTGCCTTAACCGAGTCTAGCTTCCTGCTGACCGGTATATTCTCAAATACAAGGTTTGGCTGTTAAGCCCTTCCAAGGTTATGATGATCTCATTCGACCTCTTGGTACTTTACTAAGTACTTTGTAGTTGTTAAAATTTTCCCCGAACAGCCCTGTTATAGCAGCACTTGCCATGGCAAGTGCGCCGTGCTAACTGGCTATCGGTTCAACACACACCGGTTGCAGTATTATTTCTACCCGCACCGTAATCACTGGCCTTGTTGGCTCTTACTTTAATCAAACAGTCTTGACAATAAATCTTCTTGGCGACTCGTCATTGTCTTAGCATCATAATCGTTAATCAGGGCGACTCTCCCTCATCAGAGGCCCTTATTCACTTAACTCTGTGTTTCTCCTGGTTGCTCGTTTCCACGCATTTGTCGTGGTTACTGAGACTAAACCTTTTACCATATGATAGTCCTGTTGGAACATGTTATGTAAATATTTCCACAGCCGTCTAGGCTTTGTCAATTAGGCATTCGAACCTCTTGTACGTCGTATGCTTGGGGTTGCCCACTCCTGACTAGTTCCTTAGTCAGTTGGTATACCGTTGGTGGTATCGTTTAACAATTGTGGTCCCGTAGACATGCGTCTCAGGTTTTATTACTTCACTTCTTGTCTGTCGCGCAGTTGGTGTGTTGCAAGCTGGTTGTTCTCGACTGCTCGGCATGTCGACCTAGGTTGCCAGAAATTCCATTCTCCTGTGCGTAGGATTCTTCATTCTTCGCTATTAAATGCGGTTAACATTGTTCAGATGGAAACCGTCTCCGGGATACCCACTTTTCGGAATCTACCGTATGACAGGTTCTTCTTTACTTATAGAGATACTTAATAACAGCCAGATCGGGTATTCCCGAGTAAGAGAGGATTTTCATCTCTCTGGTGTTCTTTCCCGAGTTATAAAACAGGGGTTGTGGAGGGCGGGAAGGATACTGTCGGTATCCAGTACACACTGGTAATTCCAAACAAGCGTATCTCTCATGCTATCACTCAACCCTTAAACCCAAGTCACTAATCCTAACTCGGTACTTCCTAAGCTCGGTAATTCCAGTCATCAGAGCGATACTTCGCTCTGATACCACTTTTTGTAACACCCCAACTACAACATCATACTTAACAACAAACTGCAGCGGAAAACACAACTCAACATTTACTTGATTCCTTGGTGTTACACGCCGTTAACCACCCATGTGGCCAACAAGGCTAATACATATACATTGTATCGGTCTGATGGACCAGATTCCCGAGCATCAACACAATACAATCCCGTTCCATTTCCAACAAACAATTTACACTTACATTCCAACTGTACCGAGTATTTACAAACTAATGCCGATAACAGTTTCGGTCTTACTACACCTACAATACATAAGCGATCATAAACTGCCCATGCACAAAAAACTACCCCGTCCTACTCTCGAACGGCTTCCAGCTCCATTGTACCTGAAAGGAAAAAGGGTGGCCCCCAAGGGGCTCAGCACCTTTGCTAGTATGGTAATCGTGCAGCCCGCATACTACCGGGCCACGCACAACTAATTGTCGTCTAAGCATGCGGTTGATTATATTTAAATCATGCATGTAACTAAAACTCATAACATACGTACATTTAACAAACATCCAAACAATAGGACTCAAACGAGTCAGTCAACACATCAACACTTGTTAGATCACATTTTATGTTCCTTAACCCTTTAGGGTTTCTACCTTAATGGAGCTAACTCCTTATTAGACGACGCTTACCCATTTAATCGGGTTATACTTAAAATCCTCTTGTTATAACATAGGGGTTGATATCCGTGATCAACATACTCAACATAACAACACACATCACAAACTAACATACATACAACATAACCCGGGAAGAGTCACGTGAGGACTCGTACCGGAAGGAGAGTTAGTCATCTCATTGGAGCCTAGGGAATCTTTATATTCCCATGCTAAGCTCGTTACACCATAACTTATTGTTCTTCTTAGAGAACGTATACTTACTTAAGATGCGTCGGATATAATATAGTTCCGAACACACCGTACACATTTACTTTACTTAGATATTTAGGTCTTAATATAGACCCGATCACACCATACATATATCCCCCTAGCCCCGAACAATAATCAAGGTAGGTAAGCTTTGGTTAAGCTTGCGGGTGGTTGTAATCCAAGAAGGAAAAACAACCATAACATAACAGAGAGGGAGTTAAAGCAACTGTAGACATCAACCCCCCAAACAAACGCGTGACCGGAACGACCGGTTTCCTCACCCCCCATATATATATATATATATATATATATATATAGTTAAGAGCTCCATTATGGAACCTATCACATCCATACACCATATGGTGTTACAACCGGGTTAAACACACAAGGGAGGCAAACATACTTACACGCACAAACAACACACAACTAACTCACGCATAGCCGTGGTTAGAACGTTCCCATGATTTGGGTCGTTAAATCCGAATACCGATCTCTTATGTGATCCTAGAGTCGGTTAGCTAAGGTTTAACACATATTTGAGGTTACACGGTATCGGAACCAACTACATCATAAATGAATTACTGTAAACTCGTTTCATGCTTATTCTTGCAAGGTGGCAAACACACAGAAAAACAGGTTGGCATACAAGCCGGTGTAATCCGGTAGAACACAGGTTGCAAGAAAACCATACCTGTCACCAAGGTCCATTCTATTGTGTCCTCTCATATTCCTCGAATAATTCTCGAACAACTGGTAACATTACAATGGTTTCCATTAAAATCGGGGTAATATGATTGTTTAACGACTAATGCGCCCATAGTTAACCCCGTCATCCCGTTATACTTAATTTTACTCTCGTGACTTTAAGTTCACAACTCTCACATCCAACCTAACACTTGTTTCCACTATTTAAGGCCTTTACATGTCACCAAACAAGGCCTAAACATCATCTAAAACCATTACTATCCAATCCCCCATCATTAGAAGCCTTAAACAAATTTTTTTCTTTCTCTCTAGTCTGGACCGCCCCTCTGGGGAGGTCCCAGGGGCGGTCCACAACAGAAGCTCCATCGCCTGCAGAATTCCACTGGACCTCCCCATAGGGGCGGTCCCTAGGGGCGGTCCATAACAGACCCCATTTTTCAAAGTGCTTTTCTTCTCATTTTGAACTCCAAATTCACCCCAATCATTCCACAATCTTTCCACATGTTTCCTACATGTTTAAACACCTCAAAACATGCACTAAACCTTCCTCAATCATCACCAAACTTGTTACTCAATTTCTTACAAAAATTCCCAACACTTGCAACATGTTTCCTTAGGTTTCTAAGGAGTAGTTATGCCTACAACTTCAACTAACCAAAGTGTTGCCTCACCACCATCACAACTACTCCAAAAGCCTTATTTCTCACCAACACCTCCTTTACACAACTCCTTAAGATTTTTCCACAAGTTCATACTTAATCCTTCACAAGGTATTATACCTCTTTTATTACCAAATTTGCACAAGTCTTAACAACACTCTTACCATAAATTTGGTGTGTCCTAGACACCCATTTGAACTCCCAATCCTTCAATACAATTCCTAAGTCATTTTAAACACTCAAGAACACTCTAGTTCACTTTCTCCCACCAATTTAACACTTAACAATTCCTAGCACAACCTAGGTCATAAAACCTCATTAGAACACATAAACTCCTTTGTTAATCAACTAAAATTTTGTCATAGCTTCCCTAGTACATCCTTACACCCAAACACTTAGTTTTTCATCCTTTAACAACCAAAGACATTAAAATCCTAAAAGAATGTTCTTTACACACAAACTACACCCAAACTACACTACATCACAATATAGTGCACAAACTTAAATTGCATGGCATTTAGGCCCTTAAATAAAATGGCTCTTAGGCCCTTAAATTGCAATCACCTTAAACACTGAATTTCCACATAATAATGTCTTTAACTTGCAATTACACACAACAATCCCAAGGCAATTATAAAGCCTCTAGTAAACCACCTTATGATCACTTCACTAACTCATTTACCATTGGCTCTTTAATCACAAGTTTACAAGTTTAATCATATCACATTCCTAGGTTCACCTAGTTCATTACATAAGTTAAGATTTAGGTTGCATTTTGCACTCACCTAAACACCCCTCCATTTACCATTAGCTTGTTTTCCAAGCTTTTCTCACTTGTTTCTCTTGTTTTTCTTGATTGATAACCTGAAAGGGCTTTACTCACTTGTCAATCTTTCAACCAATATACAAATAAGGGTAATGAGTATCAAGCATTATACTTTAACTCATGGACAAACCCTAGATTTCAAGAAGTGTTTTAATACACTAGAATTGGTGTTTACCTTTGGAAATTGAAAGAGAGCTTGATAAGGAATCAAGGTAAGACCCCTTCTAATCCTTTGGAGATTGAATCAAGCTAGTAAAATGAGCAATACAAGGCATCATCAAGTATGATTTTTGGCCATGTACAAAAATGAAGAGAAAGTTGATTTTTCTTTGACTTTTATTACCTTAGAACAAAGGAGAACAACAAGGTGCAAGAAGGTGAGCTTCTCCTCCTTAAATGAAGATTCTCCATGGAATCAAACTTGAGCTTTTGAATATTTGAAAAGATAGAAATGAAGAGCTTGCTCCAACCAACACAAATATGGTCTTAGATTTTGATTTGGTGCATGGAGTTGGATTTGGCAAGGAAATGAAGATGGAGAAGAGAGGTGCTGTAGCATGAACGACTTGGTGTTGGGAGAACAAGGAGGAAGACGGTGGGAAAGCAAGGAAATGAAGAAAGTGAGGTGAGAGAGTAAAGATGTAAGATATTTTATGTTATAAAGTAAATAGTAACTTTACTTTATTTCTTCTTCCTTTAGTTAATTTGATGGCTATGTTGGTGACTCCCCACCTTAAAAACCGTCCCCCCTTCCATATTTAAGATATTTATGGTCTTTGTTGACCATCTAATTAAGCTAAGTTGACTTATGCCTTAAACTAGCACTATTTGAGTACTATTCACTAACTAATGCACATAATTGTGAAATTTTTATTTCCCATTGATTTAGACTTCCTAATGTGATACTAAGTAGTACACATATTTATTTATGGGTAATCATGGGCATTTAGCCACTCAAAACCCATTTCTAAGACAGTTTTTCAAAAACGTGCTTTAAGACTCCTTAAAGCACATTTTGTGTTTAAACTTGTTTTTGAGCTTGGTTTTCTTTGGTAATTGGTTTAACATGTCCATTAGCATGTTAATAAGGCCTCGGTAAGCTCTTTGAGTCCTAACCAAGGTTATCCCAAGTTTAGAGCAAGTTTTTGCTCAAATTGTCTTAATGGTACTTTATTGTGTTTACTATGGTTTAAATTGCTTACCAACGTTTATAAGGCACTTTTTAGCCTTAATACACCATAGTTTAATATTTAAATATCATATCATGGTTTGGGGTAGTTCACACCAAGTCTAGAGCAAGTATTTGCTTAATTTGACTTTATGGTGTTTTCTTGTGTTTTCTTTGGCTTAAACTGTCTACCAATGTTTCTTAAGGACTTAATTAGCCTTAAAAAATCATAATCACATATTTAATTAACACTTAAAGGTTTGGGGTATTTCAATCAATCAACCACTCTTGACTGTGTCAAAAAAGGGAAGAAGAAGAAAAGACCTCGAGGTTTAAATTAGATATATGGATCGACCTCCACTCAAAATCCAATGCTTCCTCCAGTTATTTGCAGACCAGCTGAACCTGTTCAGCCCGTTGGATCGCTCACACCATCATTATCCAGTCCTAGGGTTGCATCTAATCATAACAGTGCAACTGGCAATGCAACGGTTGGTGTGCTAACATTTGTCAACCATGAGTTACAGATAATCCCCGCAAACCCCAGCAATGAAACTAATGAAGAACAAGTTGATGTACCACAACCTTGCTTCTCTGATGACTCTTGGGATAGAAATTCTGACAAGGTGTACGGTTTTGGCTCAAGTGAAGATAGTGGATCTGATTTTGTACAAGATGATGACATTGATGACATGGACGTTGACGAGTTGGAGTTATTAAGAGAGGGTGGGTACTTTTCCGGTGATGAGGATGAAGGCATTGTTGATGATGAGAAGTACCTGAAACAAGGTAAACAATTTGAGATACAGCCGGATGGAACAATTAAATTGGAACCTCGTCAAATGTTCTTGAACAAAGACTTTTTCAGAGAGGTGATGGAAGACTATGCAGTCCAAGAAGGAATAGACTTGCATAGGGTGACCAATGACCCATGGAAATACAATGTGTTGTGGAACAACACTGATACTTGTCAGTGGTGACTACATGCCTCGTTGTTAGCAGACAATGTCACATTCATGATCAAAACAATTAGAGCTGAGCACAGTTGTTCCAGATTGTCAGAAAACCCTGCTGCCATGTCAAGGTGGATTATGAGAAAGGTGTTACCGGAGTTGAAAGCTAACAATTCCATGTCCCCTTGTAACAGCCCAGGGTCCCACATGTGTGATATTGTCCGCTTTGGCACACCGGCCGCACGGTTTTCCTCTTGGGTTTCACCCCAAAAGGCCTCACACAAGGGAGAGGTATCCATACACCTATAAGGTACACTTCGTGCTCCTCCCCATTCGACGTGGGAGGTAGCCCATCTCTGGGTGCTACACTCCGTTCTCCTCCCCCTCATGGGGAGCCCATCGTCCTCGCTGGCACACCGACCTGGGTCCGGCTCTGATACCATTTTTGTAACACCCCGTCCGTTAATCCTCTAATCATGGTCTAAACGTCTCGGTCACTTAACTAATCACAGCGGAAATACTCTTAACTACGGAGGGTGATACAATACCGATAACCACCCATATGGCTACCGAGTCTAAATTACTACTACTTACAGTGCCGATCTGATAAAAGAAATACCACACTTATACCAATATAATTTACAACGCTTGATTACCTAGTACTAAGTGTATACTTACATCAAGGACTCACAGTCCAACAAAAGAATACGAGTTTAAACATTCACTCATCTTTACCATGTATCTCCTTTCAAAATACAACGGGTGTACCACATAGTACACCGAGTATTCTAGGGCTACAAGCCCATGTACAACTCGGTACACCACCATATACTACTAACTATCAAAAGTATAATGACCCGGTCTTCATGACTAATCAACCGTATCTACCTGGAAGAATAAAAACGTTGCCCCAAGGGGCTCAGCTAAAGCTGCATATGATAATCGCATACCCCGCGTACTAGCGAGGGTACGCCAACTATTTGGTCACCAACATGGGTTCATTAATATTTAAGCAAGCGTGCTAATATAAACAACAATATAATCATGTATAAACAACACTCATACTTGGAGCATATCACACAATGGTAATAGTACAAGTTATCCACACATTGGTCACTGAGGCCTTGAGATTCTGTCCTGAAGTTCTAGCCTCTTCTCATGTTAGCCAATTTCTCATCCGGGTTAGGCGGATGATTTTTAACTCTTATCTCAAGATCATATGACTCGCACAAGGCATGATCTTCCCTTAACCAATTATTTATCTCTTGAAATAATTATTCAGTTAAGTCGGGTGACCTCTGGGCAGAGATGAGGCATGCTCACCACATCTCACCACCGGGCTTTAGGTTTGGCTTACTTCCCCGGGCTGCGACCATACGGTTCGGAACCATGGTGGGAAGGTTAGGCCAGAACTCGGTAAGCAATCTCTCTTGCTTCCTCATTCTCACGCGTGGCCGAAGCTATATCGGTCTCCTCTCAACTTCAGTTACCCATTTCTCAAGTTAGGTAAGTCAGAAGGTTAGGGTGTTAGTGAGAACTTCTCAAATACAAGATTTCTCCTCATTCAAAGATTTCATGAATTATACAAACTTTTCTTTCATGACATAGTTCATCAAGTGCAAACAAGCACACAATATAAGAAAATGCAATAAACCATATTCATGCATTTTATCTTGATTAGGTGATTGCACTTAAACACACAAATCAGAGTAACCAGGTTAGGATACAGGGCATGAGAAAATCATACCGTTCACCGTCGTGATTTGCCCGTCGACTCTCTCTCTCGGAGTCCAACTAATCAATTCCTATAACATATATTAGGTCGGGAGGTTAATTACCCATGATTAACTTGACTCGTTACTTGCTAACGTTTTCCCGAACTTTACTTACTTAGTCATTACATTTCAACTTAACTCATACAAGTCCTACTAATTCAGCTCCTAATAATCCTATAAATGTCGTGCACAATAATACCTCGCAGCGGTAAAATAATAACTGTCGCCCTAATGGTGTCACTGTTATCACTGCCCATACGGGTGATAACGATTTACCTGATAATCAACTTGCGAAACGTATTCCCGCAGTGATCACAAGAGATAGATAGCAGTACTTAAACAATTAAAACAAATCTAACATCAACCAATTATTACAGACCGTGAGCATCTAAACCAAATACACCTCGGTTAAACAACCCGAGTCCAAAACAACCTTAGTATCACACCGTACCGAGTCTATTCAACAACAAACACAATAGTCGCGCCCCGCTTCGACCCCCAGCTAGTCTCCTGCAATAAAGATGGTTTGTGGTATGGAATCAGCCCCTGCTGAGTATGTCATCACATGCCCGTCATGCCCCCAAAGACCCCTCAATTATTTGGTCGAGAGCATGAGGTTCATTACATGCAATACCGTTTAATATTTAAAACTGTAAAACAATTAACTGAAATACCCCAAACCTTGATATGTTGTTTAAATGTTAAGATATGGTATAATAAGGCAAAAAATGCCTTAGAAATATTAGTGAACGATTTTAACCATATTAACATAATTAATTACCTTAAAGTCGATAAGGGCAAAAATGTGCTCTAAGCTTGGGATAATCTTGGTTAAGACCTAATGAGCTTACCCAGACCTTATTTATATGTTAATAGACATATTAAACCAATTACCAAAGAAAACCAAGCTTGAAAACAAGTTTAAACAAAAATGTGCTTTAAGGAGCCTTAAAGCACATTTTTGAAAAATTGTCTCGTAAATGGGTTTTGAATGGCTAGATGTCCATCATTACTCTTTAATTAACATGTGTACTACTTAGTATCACATTAGGAATCCTAAATCAATGGGAAACCAAAAATTTCACAGTTATGTGCCTTGTTTTTATGAATAGTGACTTTTATAAGCTAGTTTGTAACATATGTCATATTAAGTAATTAAATGAGTTAACAAAGACCAAAAACCCCTAAGTAATATATGGGGGCCGGTTTTTGTAAGGTGAGTAACCACCACCTGCAATCAAATAAGTGAAGGAAGACATAAAGTAAATACTATACTACTTTATAACATAATATCTCAATAATACTACTCATTCAATCATTCCTCTCTTGTTCCCACTTACCTCCACCGATTTCTTCATCTTCTCCCAAGCCTCCATCGGTTTTGCTACAGCAACAATGTCATTCTCCATCTTTGAATGCTTGTAACTTCTAGCTCCATAATCCAAATTCAATTTCAAGACCACCATTCTTCTAGTTGGAGCAAGCTCTACACTTCTATCTTTTCAAATCTTTAAAAGCCTCATTTCGGTGCCATGGAGATTCTCCATTGAAGGAGCTTGAGCTCATGTTTTCATGCCTTGTTATACTCCTTTGCTTCAAGGTAAGGAAAGTCAAAGAAAAACTCCATTCCCTCTTGTTTATGTGTTGTCCGAAAATTCACCAAGTGTTGGTGTCTTCTCTTGTTCTTCCATAGCTCCATTCCAATCTTCAAAGGGCTAGGAGGATTCCTATCTTGCCACTTGTTCAAGTTCTCTTTCAAATTCCAAAGGTAATAATCAAGTTCTAGTGTATTAAAACACTTATGTTAACCTAGGGTTGTAAATGAGTTTAAGCATGAAGCTTGAATGCTCATTGGTTTATTTGTGTGTTGGCTAGAACATTGACAAGTAGCCAAGTCCTCTTGCCGATTTCCAACCAAGGAAGAACAAGAGTGTTCAAGTAAAAATCTTGAAAGAAAAGAGGTAAATGTGTTAATCTAATGTGGTTTAAATGCCTTAGGAAAATTGAGCTTGAGATTGCTTAATAAAATACCTAAAGAGCCAATGGGAAATGAGTTAGTAAAATGCTCTCAAAGAGTTTATTAAAGACATATGTGATGTTGGGTGTATTTGCAGGTCAAAGGCAATTATTATGTGGAAATTCAGTGTTTAAGGTTTATGTTATTTAAGGGCCTAAGTGCCAAGCAATTTAAGTTTATGCACTATATTGTGATGTAGTGTAGCTTGAGGTTTAGTTGTGTGTAATGAAGGTGTCTTTGGTGAAGGTGTATGCCTCCGGAGATTAATGGGTGAAAAACCATGTGTACAAGGATGTGTATTGAGTGATTAAATATTCTTGGGTTGTATTAAGGTGAAAAACTGTAGGTTTTGGTGAGAAGTAATGCAAAGGAAGCTATGGCAAAATTTGGTTAATGAACAAGAAGTTTTAAGTGTTTAAAAGATGTTTGGAAGATGATGTTGTGATGGTAAGGAAACATTTTGGTATAGAGGTCATTATAGGTGAAACACCACTTAGAAAACCAAAGGAGAAATGTTACAAGTGTTAAGATATTTTGTAAAAAAATGAGTAACAAGTTGGGTAAGGTTTTAAGGTGGATCAAAGTGATATTTTGGTACTAGGATATGCCTAAGTTCATGTGTGAAGGTTGGGTAATCAATGCATGAAGATAATAGATGAAACAAGACTTGAAAATGTCAATTTGGGAATTCTGTTACAGTGGTCGGGACTTAGGTTTTGGAATGGTGTCCGGACCATATATGAAAAACTGGCCGAGAGTCTAAGACTGTCTTGGTCCGGGACTTGGGGTGAGTACAAGGTCCCGGACCACCCTGTCAAAACATGCCGAGAGTTTGTGTAAGTGTTGATCCGGGACTTAAGGTAAGGACCAAGTCCCGGACCACTCTAAAAATGTTGTTAAGGTAAAAATGATGTGTAATGATGGGGATTGATAAGTAATGATGTTATAAGATGTTAAGGACATGTTAGGTGTGTTATAAAGACAACCAAGTGGGTGTGAAAAGTTGTAATAAAATGTGAAAGTAAAACAAGTTAAAAATGTCAAGTTGTTTAACTAGTTAACGAGGGTAAGTTATGAGCGTTAGACTTTAAACAAACATGTTACCCCGATGTTGATAAAAGTAAATGTAATGTTGCCAGTTGTTCGAGAACTGTTCAAGAAACTTAAGACGACACGTTAGAGTGGACGTTGGTGACAGGTATGGTTTTCTTGCAACCTGTGTCCTACCGGATTACACCGGCTTGTATGCCAATGTGTTTTTCTGTATGTTTGCCACGTTGTAAGATAAAACATGTAATGAGTTTACAGTAATTCATATATGTGGCGTGTTTAGTTCCGATACCATTTAACCTCGAAAGTGTTAAACCTTAGCTAACTGAGTCTAGGATCACAGGAGAGTTTGGTATTCGGATTAAACGACCGAACCGTGGGGCGTTCTAACCACGGCTATGTGAGTTAAATGTGTGGTATGTGTATGTGAATGTAGGGATCTCCCTTGTGTTTAACCCAAAGTAATACTGTATGGTGTGTAGGTACGATAGACTCCGTAGTGGAGTTCTAACGAAAAATTAAAAGTAAGTATGTACTAACAGTAGTGAGGAATCCGGTTTGGCGGCGCGCGCGTTGTTTGGGAGTGGGTATCCTTTTTAGCTTTACCCTTCTCTCTGTTATGGTTGTTTCCCTCACGGGTTATGATCTCCCATTAGCTTATCCCAAAGCTTAGCTATTCTGACTTATGATCGGTTTAGGGGGAACATGTGTTTGTGTGGTGAGTTCGGGTCACTAAATCCGATCCATCTTTAGGTAAGTTACTCGTCCGACTATTAGGGCGGTAATGAGTTTGTTATAACGAGCTTAACATGGGGGTGATATCCCTAGGCTCACCAGTGTATTAACTATGTTTGGGCCGGTTCCTAAGAGATCCGTACCCGTTATGTATGTGTTATTTATATTGCAAAGTTATTGTGATGTGATGTTATATGTGCTTAGAAGTGAAATGTGAGGATCATGGATATGATTCCTAGTATGTAAAAGAGACGTTTGTGGAAACCCGATAGTGGGTAAGTCGTCTATTGAGGTAATAGCTCCGTTAGAGGAGAAATACTATAGGGTTGGAGAACTCAAAGAGTGATTGGTTAAGTATAAATGAGTTGTATTTGTTAAGCCCATTGGGTGAAATGTATGTGTTGTGAGTTTATGTTCACATGCTTGATTTAAATGTAATCAACTGCATGCTAAGACGACAATAGTTGTGCGTGGCCCGGTAGCATGTGGGCTGCGGGATTACCATACCAGCAAAGGTGCTGAGCCCCTGGGGGGCCACCCTTTCTTTCCTTTTTTTTCAGGTACAAGGAGCTGGAGCCGTTCGAGAGTAGGACGGGGTAGTTGTTGCGTACGGGTAATTGATGTAATCACTTGTAACTGTAGGTGTAGTAAGACCGAAATTGTTCTCGGCATTAGTTGTAAATACTCGGTACAGTTGGAAGGTATTTGTATAATGAATGTTGGTAGATAAAGGAGACGGTATTGTATAGTTGCTCGGGGATCTAGTCCATCAGACCGACACATTGTGTAAATGTTAGCCTTGTTAGCCACGTGGGTGGTTAACGGCGTGTAACACCGATGAGTTAAGTATGTGATGAGTGTATTTTCCGCTGCAGTTTTGTTAAGTATGTTGTTGTATGTTGGGGTGTTACAAAAAGTGGTATCAGAGCGAAGTGTCGCTCTGATGACTGAATTACCGAGCTTAGGAAGTACCGAGTTAGGATTTCAGTACATGTGGGTTAGGGGATGAGTGATAGCGTGAGAGATACGCTAGCTAGGAGGACCAGTGAATATTGGAAACCTACCATATACATCCCACCCTCCACAATCCCTGATTATAACTGGGAAAGAACGCCAGAGAGATGGAAGCCCCCTCTTACTCGGGAATACCCGACCTGGCTGCTTTAAATGTCCTTATAAGTACGGAGAGCCTGTCATACGGTAGATTCCGAAAGGTGTGAATCCCGAAGACGGTTCCCATTTTAACAATGTCTGCCGCATAAGGTAGCGAAAAGTGAAGAATCATGCGCATAAGAGAATAGAATTTCCAGCAACCTGGATCGACATGCCGAGCAGTCGAGAACAACCAGCTTGCAACGCACCAAGCGTGCAACAGGCAAGAAGTGAGGAAATGAAACCCGAGACAAGTGTCTACGGGACTACAATGTTAACTAATACACCAACGGAATACCGACCGAATAAGGAACTACAACGTAGTATGAGGAGGATGTAATACTAAGTAAAAGGAGTCTCCCAGAATGGGAAACACCCTAGTTAATGGCCATCATGTGAAGACAGCGTGAAGTGCCCAGAGGATTTATTGTTAAGGCTGAGATAAAGTAAGGGCCAACAAGGCCACTGATGTCAGTGCGGAAACAATACCCAACCGATGTGTGTCGAACTGACAGTCAGTCAGTATGGCGCACTTGCCATGGCAAGTGCTGCTATAACAAGGTTGTACGGGAAACTTTAAACAACTACAGGTACTTAGTAAAGTACCGTGAAGTTAAGTGAGACCAGCATAGTTGTGGAAGGGCTTAGCAGCCCGACCTCTGCAATTGGAAGTACACCAGTCAGCAAGAAGCTAGACTTGGCTAAAGCAAGGAAAAGTTGTGAAGCCACGAGAATTATCTTTTAGACTTAAATTCATCTTCAAAACCTTTTTCAAACCAAATTTTCTTTCAAACCCATTTATTTCCAACTTTCCTTGAAACCAGAAGGAGACCTACACCGGCCTCAGTGCCACATGGTAGGTAAGTTATACCCAGTGACTTTAAATAACCGGATGGAAACCGGTAAACCCAAGGGTAGCAACCCGAGGGAATGGATGGAGACCATAAAAAAATACAATAGTGGATAAACCTTCCCTTGATTAAGATCGGGAAGCACGGAATACATATTATCACAGGATAATATAAGGGAGTTGACAACAGAATACTTCACCTAGGCGCGTGACGGACACCACGAGTGTACCAACTGAATTGTGGGACGACCGCACTCCGATAGGAGCTTGTGGGCCTGGCAGACCTTCTTATAGGTTAACCGGGTAAGTAGCAATGTATCAACAGGATACCCCACATATGTATACGAGTGGAGTCTGAAACACGGGAAGTAGTCGACTCCATACTACGGTCCGAAGTAAAAGTCAGACAAGTAAGAAATTACCAAGAATGGTAGAAGTAATGGAACCAGTAAGGTCAATAAAACTAAAGAATCAGTGAATTCATTTTAAGGAAACGTTTAAAGGTGAACAAGTGCGAAGTGCACTAGTTGGTAAATAAGGACATGGAATATGTCTTAAAATCCTGAGGATGAATGTAATAGCTGGAGTAGCCCAGCCAGATGGTGAGGCAGATGCCTACTATGGATACCTTAATGTAACGATCGGGATGAGACTCCCGAGATGATCACTAGGATATCATCCACTAAAGAGAATATTTAACCCAGGCAAGAATGCAAGGAAATGCAGTTAATTAATATACTCATAAGTGAAAGCCAGATGTAATGGCATAACTTAGTAACACCCAGGAGCTGTCCTTAAGGGGTGTTTGGATCAACAGTGGTTGAACGGAATAACGTGACAGAAACGCGGGGGTTGAAACTACACCCAGTTTAATCTTAAGGCGTCAGGAGGAAGTCTGACATCCTTGAAGGGACATCCCATGAAAGGAATAACGACCTTCTCATGGAGCCCAATACAACCTGTAAACCGTGTAATTGTTCGAGAAGTAAATGAATGTGAACAGCCTACAATGAGCAGAGCTCGAGGCAATAGGGCTTATAAGCCACAAGTAAATGTCATAAGTGAATTTTGTTGACAAAGTTTATGTTATATAAGTAATAAAAGCGGATAACGAACCACTACTTAAAGAGTGGGGACACCTCTTAGTAGAGAAACCGCCGGAGCGGTAGTGGTATGGATTATGTTCAGGGAATATGTTAAGGGTTGACCATATTGTTAATATCCAGGAATGATGTGAGTAGGAAAAGTACGAAAAGGAGTGTTCGTACCAGTTGTGGAGACCGAAGGGTAATAAGTCTAATAGCAACCACCAGAGGTGTGGATGCTAAAGTATGAACAACGCTCAAGGAGCATAAAGCTCGAAGAATGGAGTATTCAGTAATCAGCCAAATAAATGGCGAAACACAGTGTAATGGCGGAAGCTAATATAATAGCTGATGCAGTGTGAATTGATGTCATACAATGAGTAACCGCACGATGCGCAGTAAGCGACCGTTGCATGGGTATTGTTAAATAATAAAATGGCCAACAGGCACAGTTATGAATTAGACACAATGAACATGTAAGATAAGTGATGTCATACAGACTGGGCAACAAGCCAATACTTGATACTATGTGATAAGGAATACAGTGTGAATCCCTCGCAATCGCATAAGAGATTTACTGTCAAGAGTTTACGCCTCTGCACTCGGTATGACTGAGCGTTTTGGTATTGTGGGATAGCTAGAAATTCGGGAGATGTCAATTGTGGTAGAAGTATAAGGAGTATTATAACATGATAAGGACCGAGGCATAGTAAATGCAAGGTCGTATCAAGAAAGGATACTTGATTCACAATAAGTGACTATAGTTACACAGTATGTTAAATATTGGTATGGAATATACCACAGTTGTTGGAAATGACTGAGAAATACTACATTAGTAGTAGCTCAAATTCAACCGACAGTAAGTCGGAAGAAATCAAGTAAATCAGGGTGAGTACAATAAGTCATCATGGAGATGCATAGAAAGTTGAAACTCACCGAGTTCGCTCGTGGTAAGAAATACCACGCGTCGGTTGAGAAACCGTTATTACCTAGATAGGGGTGATAATCAGGAATGTACAATACAGTAGGAATAATGTATGAACAACTAAGTTCTATTACCAAGAATCGCATAGCAGAAACTAGTGAGCCAGCGATTCAAGTGTTGGATGTGCGTTGTGAATATGAGTGAATGGCTAATTAGTAACGCCTAGAAGTTTCACAGGCCAGAATCGAAACTGGTTATGAATTAAATAAACTCTAAAGAGAACTCTTGGTTAGGGACTAAACCGCCAATATGGCTACGATCCTCAAACCAGAATACATTGTATAATAAACCGTGTGGAGATTAAACACTTCACGACGGTGGAATGTTATAACACAGTGAGTAAGTGACTGATTGATTACGTGGGCGTAATCCCTTTTAAGGGGGGTAGAGCGCAAAGCCACTTAGTGTCTATTACCGTACAAGTGCACGTGAACTATGGTGTGCATAGCACAAAATAATTTGTTTTGATGATTGGTGTGTGTGTTACATAAACATACGCATACATTCATGGTTTAATTGTGGTTACGCACAGAAGATGCGAATACCATGTGTGATGAAGTGTTAATATTGGTAACAGTTGTGTGTGAGGGTACAAGTGTGGGAGTAAAGAAACTCCCGGGGAACTAAAACCCCGATAGTATATGTTCATATGATATTAAATGTTAAACTGTGTGTTGTATTTTGATAGAATATATGTATATGTACAATATAGTGATCTATGAAAGGGTATGAAACCGACATAGAACCTAGTGAGAATAAGATTCCCTAGGTAACTGGATTAAAGTGAATGGAGATAACTGATGGACGGAATTCTATCCTTGGAGATGTAGTGACTACGACTAGAAAAACTAAAAGATAGAAAATGGCAAATGAGTGTATTAGTTGATGTTTGAAAATGAAGTGGGAGGTGGAACTTGATTTGCATGCGATCAAGGGAAGCCGAACACAAATTGGGGTGGAAGGATAGTTCAACATTGATGCTGATCACATCAGGGTTGGATGATTCTTGAAGCTCCCTACAAGTGGTCACAAATAACCACGCTGGAAAGGAATAAAGAGCATAAGTTGGACTTGGAGTTGTATGTGTTTTCAAAAGGATTTTGAATCGGTATTTAAAAACGTCGAGATACCTTACATATAAGTTCTCTTACTTAACCATAAGGAAATTTTAAATTTAAGTGATTGTTTTGACCTCCCAAAGGAACGGGGACAATATGTGTCCATCGCGACCGGTTCTGCGGGAGCACAGTGTATGTAAAAGAAATTTTTAGTTGCTATACGTGCTAAGATGTTGTGTGGAATGTGTAAAAAAAAATGTCATTTGGACCTTGAGTCCTAACGTGGTTAAGTCCGAAGTGTTATGTTATCAAGACCTATGTGTCTAAAGGATGTTATGTTATCGAGACCTATGAGTCTAAATGTTGTTGTGTTGCCCAGACGTGAGAGTCTAAGGGTTGTTATGTATGTGCAAATGTTGTTAAGGTACCCGGACCACTAAGTCCGAGGTTACTATGTAAGTATGTTATTGATGTGATGTGGATGTGGATATGTTACTCGGACCCAAGTCCGGGACTGTGATGTAAAGTATGTTTGGTTATGGAAGTGTTTATTATACAAGTGATTTCCGTATTCTAATCCAATGATATGTGGGAAGTGTGAACTTCGGGGACGAAGTTCTTTTAAGGGGGGTAGATTGAAATACCCCAAACCTTGATATGTTGTTTAAATGTTAAGATATGGTATAATAAGGCAAAAAAATGCCTTAGAAATATTAGTGAACGATTTTAACCATATTAAACATAATTAATTACCTTAAAGTCGATAAGGGCAAAAATGTGCTCTAAGCTTGGGATAATCTTGGTTAAGACCTAATGAGCTTACCCAGACCTTATTTATATGTTAATAGACATATTAAACCAATTACCAAAGAAAACCAAGCTTGAAAACAAGTTTAAACATAAAATGTGCTTTAAGGAGCCTTAAAGCACATTTTTGAAAAATTGTCTCGTAAATGGGTTTTGAATGGCTAGATGTCCATCATTACTCTTTAATTAACATGTGTACTACTTAGTATCACATTAGGAATCCTAAATCAATGGGAAACCAAAAATTTCACAGTTATGTGCCTTGTTTTTATGAATAGTGACTTTTATAAGCTAGTTTGTAACATATATTATATTAAGTAATTAAATGAGTTAACAAAGACCAAAAACCGCTAAGTAATATATGGGGGCCGGTTTTTGTAAGGTGAGTCACCACCACCTGCAATCAAATAAGTGAAGGAAGACATAAAGTAAATACTATACTACTTTATAACATAATATCTCAATAATACTACTCATTCAATCATTCCTCTCTTGTTCCCACTTACCTCCACCGATTTCTTCATCTTCTCCAAGCCTCCATCGGTTTTGCTACAGCAACACATTCTCCATCTTTGAATGCTTGTAACTTCTAGCTCCATAATCCAAATTCAATTTCAAGACCACCATTCTTCTAGTTGGAGCAAGCTCTACACTTCTATCTTTTCAAATCTTCAAAAGCCTCATTTCGGTGCCATGGAGATTCTCCATTGAAGGAGCTTGAGCTCATGTTTTCATGCCTTGTTATACTCCTTTGCTTCAAGGTAAGGAAAGTCAAAGAAAAACTCCATTCCCTCTTGTTTATGTGTTGTCCGAAAATTCACCAAGTGTTGGTGTCTTCTCTTGTTCTTCCATAGCTCCATTCCAATCTTCAAAGGGCTAGGAGGATTCCTATCTTGCCACTTGTTCAAGTTCTCTTTCAAATTCCAAAGGTAATCATCAAGTTCTAGTGTATTAAAACACTTATGTTAACCTAGGGTTTGTAAATGAGTTTAAGCATGAAGCTTGAATGCTCATTGGTTTATTTGTGTGTTGGCTAGAACATTGACAAGTAGCCAAGTCCTCTTGCCGATTTCCAACCAAGGAAGAACAAGAGTGTTCAAGTAAAAATCTTGAAAGAAAAGAGGTAAATGTGTTAATCTAATGTGGTTTAAATGCCTTAGGAAAATTGAGCTTGAGATTGCTTAATAAAATACCTAAAGAGCCAATGGGAAATGAGTTAGTAAATGCTCTCAAAGAGTTTATTAAAGCATATGTGATGTTGGGTGTATTTGCAGGTCAAAGGCAATTATTATGTGGAAATTCAGTGTTTAAGGTTTATGTTATTTAAGGGCCTAAGTGCCAAGCAATTTAAGTTTATGCACTATATTGTGATGTAGTGTAGCTTGAGGTTTAGTTGTGTGTAATGAAGGTGTCTTTGGTGAAGGTGTATGCCTCCGGAGATTAATGGGTGAAAAACCATGTGTACAAGGATGTGTATTGAGTGATTAATTCTTGGGTTGTATTAAGGTGAAAAACTGTAGGTTTTGGTGAGAAGTAATGCAAAGGAAGCTATGGCAAAATTTGGTTAATGAACAAGAAGTTTTAAGTGTTTAAAAGATGTTTGGAAGATGATGTTGTGATGGTAAGGAAACATTTTGGTATAGAGGTCATTATAGGTGAAACACCACTTAGAAAACCAAAGGAGAAATGTTACAAGTGTTAAGATATTTTGTAAAAAAATGAGTAACAAGTTGGGTAAGGTTTTAAGGTGGATCAAAGTGATATTTTGGTACTAGGATATGCCTAAGTTCATGTGTGAAGGTTGGGTAATCAATGCATGAAGATAATAGATGAAACAAGACTTGAAAATGTCAATTTGGGAATTCTGTTACAGTGGTCCGGGACTTAGGTTTTGGAATGGTGTCCGGACCATATATGAAAAACTGGCCGAGAGTCTAAGACTGTCTTGGTCCGGGACTTGGGGTGAGTACAAGGTCCCGGACCACCCTGTCAAAACATGCCGAGAGTTTGTGTAAGTGTTGATCCGGGACTTAAGGTAAGGACCAAGTCCCAGACCACTCTAAAAATGTTGTTAAAGGTGTAAAAATGATGTGTAATGATGGGGATTGATAAGTAATGATGTTATAAAGATGTTAAGGACATGTTAGGTGTGTTATAAAGACAACCAAGTGGGTGAAAAGTTGTAATAAAATGTGAAAGTAAAACAAGCTAAAAGTGTCAAGTTGTTTAACTAGTTAACGAGGGTAAGTTATGAGCGTTAGACTTTAAACGAACGTGTTACCCCGATGTTGATAAAAGTAAATGTAATGTTGCCAGTTGTTCAAGAACTGTTCAAGAAACTTAAGACGACACGTTAGAGTGGACGTTGGTGACAAGTATGGTTTTCTTGCAACCTGCGTCCTACCGGATTACACCGGCTTGTATGCCAATGTGTTTTTTCTGTATGTTTGCCACGTTGTAAGATAAAACATGTAATGAGTTTACAGTAATTCATATATGTGGCGTGTTTAGTTCCGATACCATTTAACCTCGAAAGTGTTAAACCTTAGCTAACTGAGTCTAGGATCACAGGAGAGTTTGGTATTCAGATTAAACGACCTGAACCGTGGGGCGTTCTAACCACGGCTATGCGTGAGTTAAATGTGTGGTATGTGTATGTGAATGTAGGGATCTCCCTTGTGTGTTTAACCCAAGAGTAATACTGTATGGTGTGTAGGTACGATAGACTCCGTAGTGGAGTTCTAACGAAAAATTAAAAGTAAGTATGTACTAACAGTAGTGAGGAATCCGGTTTGGCCGGTCGCGCGTTGTTTGGGAGTGGGTATCCTTTTTAGCTTTACCCTTCTCTCTGTTATGGTTGTTTCCCTCACGGGTTATGATCTCCCATTAGCTTATCCCAAAGCTTAGCTATTCTGACTTACGATCGGTTTAGGGGGAACATGTGTTTGTGTGGTGAGTTCGGGTCACTAAATCCGATCCATCTTTAGGTAAGTTACTCGTCCGACTATTAGGGCGGTAATGAGTTTTGTTATAACGAGCTTAACATGGGGGTGATATCATTCCCTAGGCTCACCAGTGTGTTAACTATGTTTGGGCCGGTTCCTAAGAGATCCGTACCCGTTATGTATGTGTTATTTGTATGTTGCAAAGTTATTGTGATGTGATGTTATATGTCGCTTAGAAGTGAAATATGAGGATCATGGATATGATTCCTAGTATGTAAAAGAGACGTTTGTGGAAACCCGATAGTGGGTAAATGTCTTCTATTAAGGTAATAGCTCCGTTAGAGGAGAAATACTATAGGGTTGGAGAACTCAAAGAGTGATTGGTTAAGTATAAATGAGTTGTATTTGTTAAGCCCATTGGGGTGAAATGTATCGTGTTGTGAGTTTATGTTTCACATGCTTGATTTAAATGTAATCAACTGCATGCTAAGACGACAAATAGTTGTGCGTGGCCCGGTAGCATGTGGGCTGCGGGATTACCATACCAGCAAAGGTGCTGAGTTCCTGGGGGGCCACCCTTTCTTTCCTTTTTTTTCAGGTACAAGGAGCTGGAGCCGTTCGAGAGTAGGACGGGGTAGTTGTTGCGTACGGGTAATTGATGTAATCACTTGTAACCTGTAGGTGTAGTAAGACTGAAATTGTTCTCGGCATTAGTTGTAAATACTCGGTACAGATGGAAGGTATTTGTATAATGATTGTTGGTAGTAATAAAGGAGACGGTATTGTATAGTTGCTCGGGGATCTAGTCCATCAGACCGATACAGTTGTGTAAATGTTAGCCTTGTTAGCCACGTGGGTGGTTAACGGCGTGTAACACCGATGAGTTAAGTTATGTGATGATGTGTATTTTCCGCTGCAGTTTAATATTAAGTATGTTGTTGTATGTTGGGGTGTTACATTAACAGTAATATCCATACAATAACACAACCATCATCATATGTAATATAACCACAAGTATAACCAATGAACAACCAAGCGAAACAACGAGAATAATAAACAAGTACTAGTTCTCGTCCATGGTATAGAAACCAATATCGTTCGCCACTGTATAATTCTCAACTGTATTATTTGTTCAGTTATACCTAGTGACAATGTCTCGTTAAAACGACATGTCTCTAGTTACCCATATATTATGGCGGGTCACCCACGGCAGTAGCCACTCCAACGGTAGAGTCTCCGACCAACGAGCCATTCTAGCTCACGGGAAATTTTCTTGATACTTGCGGACCCATACGCGGACATCCTGGTATCGTTTTTGTGATCACAACGCGCACCAAGAGCCACATCCTCTTGGCTTTACTTTCCTTCCTTAATTAATTATTTATTCCATCACATCGCATTACCAAAATTTTCCTAACACAGCAGACTAAGGTCATTAGTCCAATCCGGAGTCTGTGAACTCGGGATCCAGTGTTAGATACGAGAGCGGCGTATAGAAAAGCCAATGCTCCGTATAAAAGTCTCGGATAATATGTATATCTTATTATCCTAGTGCTACAACGTTTTTCTGACGATCCTTATATTTCATATAAGATAGCACCATAGCCGCTAGTTCGTTTTATATATATTGGTCCATATATACGAACCGGTACTGTTAACTCAACAACAGTAATAATAAGCAGCTATAAATATACAATTCATGCATATTAATTATCACATTCAGACAAACAATCTTATCACAGATCACACAGAAGTCTGAACTGAGGAAGCCCTCAGAGACAATCAGAGACACATAACAACATACCGTTCACCCTGATGTATTACGGTGGAGTATGAATCAGCAAGACCCTATGCTCCGTGTGTCGTCTCTAACAGTCTAAACAATACATAATGCTACTGATTAGCATATTGTATAACAACACAATCCTACGGTACCCCGTACCGTCACTATTAACTCCCGGTTAACCCCCCGTCATTAACTGACAATGTTTGTCGGGCTTTCGGTTTAACTCGAGATTGGAAAAGTGTTATATTGCATGCGTAGTTTGTTTTGTATATTAATATACTTATTGTTGAACTTGTTATCGCATGTGTGATCCTTTGTCATGCACTATGCATCTCACCTTAGTATTTATTTTTCTAAGGTTTGTCTCTTTTTTTTTTAAATTCAATGTGGTATAATTCATTTATAAACAATACTTTGAATATTTAAAATCCTTATTATCCCATGAATACTCTTAACATTAGAATTTCCATATCTAATGTTTATAATTCTTTTCCCCTTATCTATTATCATTTTAATTATGATAATTTATAATTATTGAACCATATCACATTTTCTACACCTTTACATATATTTATTTATATGTGTGTATTATGGAACTATTTATTATATGGTAAGTCTTATAATCTATATTCATTCTTTTTAATGAATATTTCTTATATTATAAATGTTATAACTCTTATAACATTAAAACCATATTATAAATTCCATTTAAAAATGTTAATATTTTTGAACAGCACCTATGTTCTTAAATATTTACAAAATCCACCACTTAATTAATATAATGTTACATTCTAGTTATGTAACATATCTTATGACATTTAAGTCATTTAAAACAATTATAACCTATAGTTATATTTGGTTTTTAAAATACCAAATAGCCCTTAATATTTTCAGCTTTTACCATAACCACTAAACTTCTATAAAATCACCATTCAATCCCAATTTATAATACATAGTTTTCTAATTCCATTAAAACTATATATTATACATGTTTCTTTATAAAGCCTTGTATATAACTCCAAAAATTACCAAACTATACCAAAAGGTTATAAATGTTATTCCTAACCTTATTCTTCCTTTGAATCTCCGTTTTCACCCCTTTGTTACCCATTTGTAACAATGTTATAAAATACCATATGTTATACTTATATAATTCATATGAACTCCAAATTTAACCAAATAAACTTCTAAAAATTTCTAATAACTCAAGGACTTTACTAAACTCCATTTAGCACCCTTAAGTCTCGGTAATTACATTACTACCCCAAGTCTTATAAATCTTTTACAATTTAATAAGTATCTTATTATAAGGTAGTATTTTAATTTCTTAAATTTTCCAAACTTGGTCAAAGTCTCCTATATAGTCAACTTTGACTCCTAATACCAAATGGGAACCAATTTTTCAGTAATTACTAATAATAACCTATACTTTTCTATTTTTACAATTTTGACCCAAAACTTTATAAAAGTTATAATTTTTATTAAATTCATTTAAAAACCCTAAATTGCTCTAAATTAAGCCCACGGCTTTCTAATTTCCTAGTAATTACGAATTGGCCCCAATTTTAATTATAAGCATAAATAAAACTAAATAAGCTTATAAACTTAAATTAAAATGGCCTAATGACATGGCCTTATTACAACCTTGAACTTGCAAAATAAATTACACAATAAATGTCTCAAAATATAGCATATATTCTCGGCCTCACCTTGGTTTAATTATTTTTCCACATAATGTCATAATTTGACCATTATGTTAATTAAATCTCTTAAATGACTAGCTTAATTTATCTTAGTCATTTTTTTCCATTTTTAGGTCAATATGACCTATATATATAATTTCACTCTCGGCCATATATATATATATATGCTTAGAAATTATAAAAATCATAAGTTTAAGGTGTTTATACCTTGATTATTCCTTGTATGGGCTCGGTCACTTGTAGGAAAATTCACCACTTGATTTAGACATGTTTAATACACAAAAACAAGATATGGTTACACTCCAAGCTTGAGCTTAACCATAAGGAGTAATTAATGTAAGATTTAAGGCAAAAATCACCTTAAAAATGCAAGGGGAGTTCTAGGTGGATTCGGCCTGAATCAAACACACCACAAGGTGTTAGATCCACCATATTAACATAGGAAATAGCTAGATCACAACAAGTTGCCTTGTTATTAGGTTTTACCTTGGAAAAATGCCTTAAAAGAGAGTATTTCTCTTGGATCTCGACCACCCTTGCTCCAAATGGCTAGCCAACTGAATGAACATGTAAATATGAAGATTATGAGTGTATAAACTCATAAAAATTCAAGGAAGAAAATCGGATGTAGAGTGGAGAGGCTTAAGGTATGTTTTTACCTTAAAATGCAATTTTGAGCAACCTTGGTCCCTCTACTTGTCTCAACCGAGTTTAGCTCTTGTTCTAACCTTAGAACACTGAGAATAAGCCATTGGAATTGATGAGCCACGAAATCTAGGTGTGGGTAGTGAAGAGATGAAGAAAAAGACCTAAAAATGTCATTAAAACACTTACCTTAAGATCTTAGGAGTTAGATCTACCTTCCATGCTCAAGAACAAAGCTTGAGAGCTGCTAGGAAGGAGAGGAGCTCGGTTGGAGAGGCTGGGATCGGACAAGGAGGAAGGAAGAGATGGGTAAGGTTTGAAATAATTGAAAAAGTAAACTTAATTTTCAAAAGTAAATGGTATTAGGTATAGTTTGTCCCATTGTGAGCCTCGATTTTAAACCCTATCCTATGTGGATTAAGTTGATTAGGACCTAATCGGGTTTTAGGTCCACTTATAACCTAAGATTAATAACTATGTCATATAACAATAATTATTAAAACCTAAGCTAGCTCACTGGAACCTATTATGAGTCGCCACCTAATTTTAACCTAGAGTAAATCAGGAAAGGTAGAGTTCGGGTTCGGGGGCTTGGTATTCGACTTATTTAGGGTTCAATTACTTTCATTACCCTTCCTAGGTCGCTTTTCCTCTACCTGGTTTATTTACGGCTTATTACGAGTCGTTTTAACCTAAGTGCGCGAGCTTCTGTTTTTTTGTGTTTTTTAGCATTTTTTGACAGAAAATTAAAGTGAAATTAAAAGCTATCTAAACTAGGGTTTCGGGGGCAGAATTAGGTCGAATTTTGCTCACGTCCGTAGTCACGGACCCCATGTCCGAGACCACGGACCCCAGTTAACCTAATTATACAAAAGAGTCGAAATTAAAGGAAAACAAAAATTTGCAAGGTCCGGGGCCACGGACAGGCTGTCCGTGGGCCCGGACATTATTAGAAAACCTAAAATTTGAATTTTTAAAAATCCCGCCGCCGTCCGTGAGCGTCCGGGCTTACAGAAAGGGAGTCCGGGACCCCGGACACGACGTCCGTGGGTGCGGACAGCCCTCGGACGGCGGCGTTGAGGCTGTTCCCGAAGGTGCTTTTGGCTCAAATTTTATGGGTGTGTAGCCTGAAAGATGTACAAGACGTTAGTGATTGAAAGTTCTCAATTTGAATTCGAATTAAGCACGAAACATAGTAAACAAGTTATTGGACAGAAGCTTAAACAAACAGCAATACAGAAGCGTAGAGGGGTTAGTTTGAGCCCAAATTTTAAGGCAAGACAGATAATACCGTGGAGAGTTAGGAAAGTGGGATTTCTACCTGTTTTACCTTTGGATTCACAGTGATTCTTCACACCGGGATTCGTCGAGTGCTCTGTTGATGGCAGACCCGAGAGGATTTCGAACCAAGCTTCTGGTTGTTGGTTGTTCTTGCTGTTCTTCACGTTTTGGTGGTGTTTTTGTGGGGTTTTGATGATTGATGATGTTGTGGGAGTTGAAAAATATGTTTTGGTGTTGATTTTGGTGAGATTTCGGTGTTTGATTGTGGCTCTGGAGTTCAAAAACGTGGAGAAAGAGAGACGGCTGCCTTCTTTGAGAGTCTAGGGTTCTTGAGGTTATGAGATGATCATGGGATAAGGTTCCTTATATAGGCTTCCTTAAAGATAGAAAAATCCGGTAAAAACCGAGATTTACCGACGTTTTAGCTCAAGGGCTTCCAAAAGGAATTTGATTATGAAATTTTACACATGGGTAAAGGATGATATTTCTGAATTTTCTAAAGTGGAATCGAATTTTTTGGATATTGGAATATTTTTAAATTCAATTTCTCGCCAGATTCAATCAGAAATTGCTAGAAAATTATTGGAAACTCGAAAAATCGAAATTCCAACGCCATTATGCCCAAAATGTCATCCTCTATCATGGGTTAAAATTTTAAAGCATTTTGAACTGATTTGACCCTTATTTGGAGGAGAGAGAAAGCCTATAGGGGGCTTAGGAGCCTTGAAAAATTACGAAAGTGCCCCTGGAGATGACTAAGCTGTCCCTGGTACTCTGAAATGTTCCGATCGAACTGGGAACCCTCGCTACTTGACCAAACTAGCCTATTAGTAGAGACTCTCTTCCGGGGGGGTTGAAATTTTGGGTATAACACCCATAATGATTGTAAGCTGTCTCCTCCCTCTTGCCAGCCGATTTCCAAGGGGTCAAATGGGTCATTACTTGACCATTGACCATACTTGGTCAATTTGACTCATGCGGGCCCCACTTTAGGGTTTTATTAATATTTTAATATTAAATTTGTAAAAATTCGTAAATTTCTGGAATTAAATTCCTAATATGATATAATATGATAAAATATCATATTTAAGGGTAATTATAATCTTTAAGCCCATTAAAAATCAATTTAAAAGGCAATCTCACAAAAACGTGCTTTAAGGTGTTTTAGTGCACGTTTTGTGTCACAGGGTGTTCCTGAGCTTAGTTCTCCTTGAGAACGGTTTTGTTGTGTTCCTTACTTCATTATAATACTTAGGAATCCACTTTGGATCCTATTTGAGGTCATACAATCTTCATGGTGTCTTAAAGCACATTTTTGGCTTTACCGATCTTAAGGCGTGTTTTGCCTTGTTGAGATCTTTTAGATTGTTCCCCAATAGTATTTAGATGTTTAATAATCATCTTAGATCATTAATAGATCATTTAATTATATTTTAAAGGTTAGGGGTATTTCAGTCTACCCCCCTTAAAAAGGCTTCATCCCGAAGTCCTTAACCCTCTACAGTTCACCTAAGGAATCAAGTTCCACTAAGTAACCAAACAGTCCATTGCTAGGGAGTAACTCCCACTAGGTTCAGACCTAGTCTATACATACAACATATATTAAATAATCAAACTCATGGTATAACTCATTCATATCACAGCACTAAACAAGGTGCACATCCAACTCATCAATCAAAAGTACTCAGCGGTACTATATATATTCAACCAGGTGCACTAAGGCACATACATACAATGTATCATACATACAATCATTCAAACAACATGTATGACGCAGCATACCAACAAAAACACACTACAAATAACAAGACCTAATGCACAACCTGTGCGCAAGCCAAGTGGTGTCTACCCCCCTTAAAAAGGGTTTGACCACGAACCCGTACAAGTATCACAGCTACTACTCGAAGAGTGCTGGATACTTCGCTCTCATGGAGTCCTCTAACTCCCATGTAGCCTCCTCCACCTCATGGTTCGACCAGAGAACCTTGACCATGCTAACGGTCTTGTTCCTAGTCTGCCTCGTCTTCGTATCGAGAATGCGGAGTGGTACTTCCTCATATCATAGAGCGGGGTCCAACTCTAAAGTCTCTGGCTGTAGAACGTGCGATGGGTGGGGCACATACCTCTTCAACTGTGAAACGTGAAAGACGTCGTGCACCCTCCCGAGCTCTGCTGGTAAATCCAGTCTGTAGGCTAACGGGCCCACTCGCTCCCTAATCGCATAAGGTCCAACATACTTTGGGCTCAACTTGCCCTTCTGCCCAAACCGGAATATCCCCTTCATGGGTGACACTCTAAGGAATACCATATCATCGGTAGTGAACTCAATGTCCCTCCTTCTGGTGTCTGCATAAGATTTCTGCCGGTCCTGAGCTGCCCTCATGTTCTTGCGAATCTGTAGGACATCCTCCTTAATCTGCTCTAGGTACTCTGGTCCTAGAAGCGTAGTCTCGCTGGCCTCATCCCAGCATAAAGGAGTCCTACACGGTCTACCATAAAGTGCCTGAAATGGTGGCATCTGTATCGAGGAGTGGTAGCTGTTGTTGTAGGCGAACTCTATCAAGTGTAGACGCTCTAACCAGCTCCCCTGAAAATCTAAGGCACATGCTCTCAGCATGTCCTCCAGTGTCTGGATGGTCCTCTCACTCTGACCGTCGGTCTGTGGATGGAACACCGTACTCAGCTTCAACTTGGTACCCAAGGCTTCCTGAACCTGTCCCCAGAACCTGGACAAAAATCGAGGGTCCCTATCAGAAACAATAGTCTTTGGCACACCATGGTGCCGGATCACCTCCTTCTGGAACAAGTCCGCTAATTTCGGGACATTCCAGGTATCCTTCATAGCAACAAACTTTGCCACCTTCATCAGACGGTCCACAATGACCCAAATTGTGTTCAGTCCTCCCTTAGTCGGTGGGAGACCGACAACGAAATCCATCGAGATGTCGTCGAACTTCCAACAAGGAATAGGCATAGACTGTACTAAACCTCCGGGTCTCCTATGCTCAAACTTAACCTTCTGACAGGTCAAGCATCTAGCTACGTACTCAGCTACATCCTTCTTCATCCCGCTCCACCAGAAATGAACCTTCAAATCCTTATACATCTTCGACGAACCAGGGTGGACGGATAAGGACGAGCAATGAGCCTCCTGGAGTATCTTCTCCTTCAGATCAGGAGACGACTCCGGAATACATAATCGGCCATTCAGTCGTAACATGCCATCTTTACACAGTTCGAAATCATACTTCTATCTCTCGAAACAACCCTCTGACATTTTCTGTTTGATGCTCTCCAAATACTGATCACTCTCCTGAGCAGCTCGTATCTCATCAATCATACTGCTGCTCGCTACTAGTGTAAATAATGAATGAGCTCTGCGGCTCAGGGCGTCGGCAACTACATTCGCTTTGCCCTCTTTGTACCTCAGGTCTATGTCGTAGTCCTTCAAGAACTCGACCCATCTTCTCTGTCGCATGTTCAGCTCCTTTTGAGAGAAGAGATGCTGTAGACTCTTGTGATCAGAGTAGATAGTGACTGTCACACCATACAAATAGTGTCGCCAGATCTTCAAAGCGAAGACTACTGCGCCTAACTCAAGGTCATGTGTGGGGTAATTCACCTCATGCTTCTTCAGCTGTCGGGATGCGTAGGCAACTACCTTCCCATGCTGCATAAGCACACAGCCTAGACCGGTTCCAGAGGCATCACAGTATACCTCGAACCCATCGGTGCCCTCAGGGATAGTAAGAACGGGCGCCGATGTCAGGAGATCCTTCAGCGTCTGAAAGGACTGCTCACACTCTGCAGACCATAAGAACTGGGATTCCTTCTTCATTAGATTAGTCATCGATTTAGCCTCCTTGGAGAAGTCCTTCACGAACCTTCGATAATAACCGGCCAAACCCAGAAAGCTACGGACGTCTGTGACTGTCTTCGGCCTTGGCCAACTCTTCACGGCCTCAATCTTAGCAGATCTACGATTGCCGCTAGCTGATATAATGTGTCCTAGAAATGACACGCTGTCCAACCAGAACTCACACTTAGAGAGTTTGGCATACAGCTGGTTCTCTCTCATAATATTCAACACCTGTCTCAAATGTAACTCATGGTCTTCCTTAGTCTTTGAATAGATCAGAATATCGTCGATGAAGACTACGACTGAACTATCAAGATGCTCTCTAAAAAGGCGGTTCATCAAATCCATAAATATGGCTGGCGCATTCGTCAATCCGAATGGCATAACGGTGAACTCGTAGTGTCCATACCGTGTCCTGAAAGCTGTCTTCTCAATATCACCCTCTGCAATCCTAATCTGATGGTAGCCAGATCTGAGATCTATCTTTGAGAACACACTGGCTCCTCTCAGCTGATCAAACGAATCATCTATCCGTGGTAATGGGTACTTGTTCTTGACTGTAACCGCATTAAGCTCGCGGTAGTCGATGCAGAGTCGCATACTGCCGTCCTTCTTCTTGACGAACAGCACTGGAGCACCCCAAGGAGAAACACTAGGTCGAATGAATCCCTTGTCGAGGAGGTCCTCCAGCTGTAGCTTCAGCTCCCTCATCTCAGTCGGTGCCATACGGTAGTGTGCCTTAGCAATGGGGCCCGTACCTGGCAACAAGTCGACGGCAAACTCAACCTCGCGCACAGGCGGCATGCGTGGCAGCTCGTCGGGAAAATCTACCACGACTGGAATGTCTACGTCCGTCACGTCGCTCTGTCTCGTGTCCTGTACATAACAGAGGAGGCTTGTCGGCCCTTCCTAACATCCTTCATCAGGGATTGCTGACACATCTTGACAGTTCTCTCTCCCTCACCTGCTGGTATGACACTGTCTCCCGCTCCCGGCTCCTTTAGTATTATCGATGCTCTGCACAATAAAGGCGCCCCTATGCTCTGTAGCCATCCATGCCCACTATGTCAAAACCCAAGTTCTTGAACTCAATTAGATCAATGGGGAAGGTCTCAGTCATAATGCTGCTCTCTAAACCCTGTATACTGTCGGTGCAACCTAAACTTTCTTCTTCTTCCTTCGAAGGAAGGTGACTGAAAAGTCTGAAAGTTGTTCGGGGTGGCCCCCAGCTTCTTCACAAATGCCGAGGAAATAAAAGATGCGAAGCCCCTGAGTCGAACAATACGGAAGCACTAACGCCATCAATAGGAAAGGTACCTGAGATCATCTCTCGTATTAGCATCGAGTCGCAATAAATCACTAATTTACTGTTGTTTGTAATTGTCATACCTGTGATGACATTACCAGACTCCTTGGCTTGCGCCATGTCTAGGATGTAGATGGTACCCTCCTTTCCATTTCTATGGCCCGAAGTTATGAATTATCGGTATCAACAAAGCTGAACACATATACTTGAAAGTAGAAAACTCTTATTTCATTCATTCCAACTGTATTATACAAGGTTACACAATTACTATTATTACATCAGTACTGTCTGAAGGTCAAATTTAAACGGCCAGGTCGGATGTGGGTATCATTCACTAGAGCTGGTGGTGCGGTATTGAGCTTAATGCTCTTAATACCATGATATACAAGCCTCAACTCTCCACCAAATACTAATACATCCCCAGACTTGAGGATGATCTTGCTTGCTAGATCCATCCTCTTCTGGTCTCCATAGATAAACTCAGCATCATCGCCGATGGAAAATGATACAACTGGTATTCCTCTGGTGATGGACTCGGTCGTCTCATCACGGTCCTGGTGCATTCCAAGCTTTCCTCCCTGCTCATAGTAGTTGATGATGCAAACGTCAGGTGTCATGTCGGGTAATGGATAAGTCTCACAGTCTTGAGCAATATCCATTGCATTTCTCACCAAGGTAAGGAAACTCTCAGGTATACCAGGTATAGATACGTCACCTACCATCCTCACCTCTCAATAAACCCTAGCTTGTGGATCCCAATCTTTCCCTAAGCACATCATGTGCAGCTTCATTCTAGACCCACTATTAAATACAGGGGTATAAAAACCTCCTATGCCCTTACCCAAAGCTCTACACTCATTCACTATGGTGATTTGCTCATCTAGGGTTAGGAATTCTCTGAGAAGTATCATGCCCGGTCTGACTACATGACACAATTCACTAGGGTACTCCCGTCTTTCTTCCACAGGTCTAGGTGATCTCTGTCTTGTAAGTGTGGGATAGTAGATATCGAAGTCTCCTAGAGAAAAAGGGTTTCCTAGGTAAGTTGTTCATCTAAAGCGGTAACTTAAACACACATTAATGCTAAGGTAAAGCGTTTAACACTTAGTCATGCTTTCATACAATGGTTAGGGTTTCAAATGCTAACCTTCACCGCGCTGGGTACTAGTGCCAGTGCCTGAAGCTCCCGCTGCATTCAGCATACGGTTGCCCGGCGGGTTCCTCTGGTTCTGGTTCTGCTGCTGTAGCTGCTGATGCTGCTGCCCTCTCTGGGCTTGGGGCGCCGGCCCCCTCTGGCCACCTCGAGCTCCACCTCCTGCAGTAGTGCGCTCTGAGTCCTTCTGCGGGCGGTACGCTCGGCTATCTGGATTAGCAAAGCACTCGAACGACCTGTGGCCCTTCTTTCCACAATGGTGGCAGTCCACCGCTTGCCCGGTGCAGTCGACACCCGGGTGGTCTTTACCACAGCGCTTGCAGTGAAAGTGGCGCTGGGGTGCAGAACCTATTATCATATCACACTCAGGTTAATACAGGGATGGTAATGGATAGTGTAATACTCAATTTATTCACAAGGTTAGATCGCTTACCCTTAGGGGGTGCTGATCTAAGAGGCTTCACATCGTAGGTAGGCCCGGTCAGCATCGGGACCTTGTCTTTACCCTTTTGGCTGGCCTGCTCCTTCTTCTTCTCCCTCCAGGAGAACTTCTTCTTCCTGTGATCGTCAAAGTGTCAGGATTAGCAGGTATAAAAGCAGGCAGTAAGTAAGTAATTTAAATGGATTAAATAACTCAGGGTGGTTCTTACTTCCAACCCTTACTGCCTCCGCTTCCAGCCTCAGTCTCCGCCTCTTTCTCTGGGGCCTTACGCTTCTGCCCCTGGCCATCCTCCCGGCTGTTCACCATCATCTCAGTCCGAGAAGCAGCGTCATAACACTCCTGTAATACATCAATAAGTTCCCCGAACTTGTAACAAATCAACTGAGTTATAAGGTACAAACTGTCAATTAGTTTTACCTGAACTGTAGGGTACAAGGTAGCACCCATGGCGGCCTTAATAGCATATCTCAACCCGCCTATAAACTTCTCTACTTTCACAGCATCAGAATAAACAACTCCTGGGACGAAGTCCAAGATCCCAATAAACAAGGAGTAGTACTGATCTACTGTCATACTACCCTGCCTCAGGGACTCAAACTCCTCCCTCTTCCTCTGCTTCAAATGAGCAGGATAGTACTTCTCTCTCAACAATTCCACAAAACCAGTCCATCCAAAACCCTCTATAGCAAGATAATGTGCCTTCACGGACCTCCACCACGTGCTGGCAGCGTCCTTCAGGTGAAAGGCTGCTATATCGACTCGGTGCTCAGCAGGCACATGTATGGCATCAAAGGCCTTCTCGTGCTCAACAATGTATCTCTCCAGGACAGTGGGGTCAGCAACCCCATCATAGGTAGGTACTCGCGTGTCAGCTACACTCTTCAGCCAATTCGGCTCTCTAGGTGCGGGTACGGGTGGGACTACCGGTGGTGCAGGTGGTGCTCCTATGTGGATACCTCCCATCTGGGCTAGCTGAGCGAAGACGGCAGCTACCGTCTCAGCCACGCCCCCTATAATAATAAAACAACAGCGGAAAATAAACTAAAGGTGCTACAGACCATCGGGCTCCAAACACCCGGTACCAACCTCACCAATTACAACCTTTACAATTAACTAAGTTACGGTCTGAACTTCGAGAAAACTTAACATAAACATAACAATAAAAAAAACACGTTCGCTCTCCATAGACCTAATCCCATCCCAATCACTCATGCTCGTCGTGGCCACCTGTAAATCAATTTGTACCTGCAAGATGAAACCAAGCAGCCCACCCCGGGAGGGGTGAGTCAGTTCCCTGGAATGGAACTGGTACAATTCTCCAAAAACAAACTTATAAAACACAACCCTTCAAAATAAACAGTAACATGAAAACAAACTCTTAAAAGTAAAACAGAGATAAAGCACTTTAAAACAAACAAGTTAAAGAGAAAAGAAAACAAGACAAAGATAGAGATAAAGAACTTCCAAACCAAGTCATCCACTTAAGTAGTCACACCACATAGTTAGTAAGCATCCATTGTTGATGTTAGAACCAATTCTGGTCAAGAAGAGAAAGACTCAAGTAGTCACAAAGGACTAGGAGTGACATTAATATCCATAACCCGTGGTAGACAATTTATGTCTCCACCATTTCAGAAGATGATTCCCATAGACAAAATATACTCAAGAGTGGAATAAACCAATTGGGAGAGATGGCCCCCACCGCCAGTCAGTTGTCACAAGGACGAGGTAAACAGACCTCCGCTGTCAGTTGTCACAAGGACGAGGTAAACAGACCTCCGCTGTCAGTTGTCCAGATGGACGAGGTATAGCAGACCTCCGCTGCCACCGACCCGTTCTCGGTCATCGGTGAAAAGTGCGTGCACCACTTAATAGAAATAATCCATACTCAATACCAAGATTAACATTTTCCCATATTCCCATTAGATTTTTAACTGCACGAGAGCAATACCAAAACACTCAGTCCTACAGAGTGCAGAGGCGTAAACCCTCAACAATTAATATCCAATAGAAAGAATCCATTCCAAATAAGGCTGATCAAACTCGACTCATGGATGAAACAATACCCATAGTCTAAAGGAAGAATTTACCAATACCAGATATTTTCCTATATTCCCAGTTACCCCACTAGATCATTAACTGCACCAGAGCAATACCAAAACACTCAGTCCTACAGAGTGTAGAAGCGTAAACCCTAGGCAGTTAATATTTAGTGAAACAACTAGATAGGAGGAACCAATAACCAAGGAAGTTTCACATACAGGCTCAGTTAGTCACATCAAGCTCAGTTAGTCACACAACAGTTTCATTATGAAATCCATTCAAGATCAGTTGGTGTTCCAAAACATTCCATAAAGTCCATCAGCAAAAGTATCGAGTATGAGAAATCGTACAAAACATTCCATAGAGTCCAAAACACAACAAGCTGAGTACGAGAAATCATACCTGGGTAACGCTGTAGCAGTTCTAGTCAACTTGCACAAACAATCAACAGTACTCTGAAAAATATTAAAGGTATTCTATCATCAATCACTTGTAGCCTATGTTAAGCTTAAATAAACTCCTTACTCTTATTCCAAAGTCCCAATTGTCTTTTAAGCCCTCACTTAAATGTTATGTATAACCCAAGGTTGTAAGACCAAGGAACGTATTTTATTAACACTTGTTAATTGTTCCACCCTTATCCACTTTACCCATACTTAACCATAATTCTCACATTAAAGACCTTTATAACATAAGTGCATTACTTGTTATTCAATCAATCTTAGAATTTCAATAACAATTCTTAAGCTCAATACTTTTACTCTTACTTTAGAATAAACATCGTCTTATGACCTATAATAGGTTTATCTTAGAATACTATACTATTAATTCACAATGTAATGACTATGTACCTTAACAATATCTACCAGATAACCCATTATGATCAAGTCTTTCCCTTAACTTAATTAAGATCTACATCCTGTATATTGGAATCATAATGTTGTAGATACGTTTTATTATAACTTAATTGAGCCACTAAACTCAATTATCGTATCCTTAGTTCAGAATAACTTCCTATTATAACGTCTAACAATCTTGTCACAAGATGTTGAATGACCTCTCATATTGATATAACTATATTATTATTAACTTAGACTTATCGAACTCTTACATTTAGTATTCACAAGGTACATTATTTGCTTAATTATTACCTATATAATAAGGTGTTTAAATATCACCTTTTATGTATCCTTACTTACCTTTAATCTCCTAAATGTTTTATTTTTACACACATTCTCTCTACGGACTATGTATAATCCTTTGTACTAAACTTCATTAAACTTAAGCCTTAAATATGTTTTAAATTGTTTTACAAAACCTAAGGTTTCAAAGGAATAACCTAATAAATAAATTTCCTTTATTGTATTTAGGATGGACAATATATCTACGTAGAGTAGAATTTATCAAAGAATCAAATTCGGGCTCATAAGTGAAATTGTTAATTATTTAATAAGATAATCTACTATGAAAATTCTATTATTTTATATTCAAATAACCCATCATTACTTCCCATTACCGTAAAGTATATCAATATAATATCTTATGTAACTTAGCTTTATCTAATAAAAAGGTTCAAAGGTTTTAAGTACCAAACTCCTATTTATAAACCTTCCTATAAATTCTCACTACTAAATACCTCACTTAACTGTAAACTCACATCCTGAATATTGGTAATAAATGTATTTTATATGGCTTATCTAATTCTAAGAAACTTAAGGATAATTGTTTAGATAAATTTCCAAATCATCGTTTAATATAGAATATATCATAATCCTTTTAATGATTCTATCTTAAAACATTAAGTTATATTCCACTACCATAAAAGTTAATAAATGATTAAATATAGACTACTAATCCACCTCCCATTTAGACGTAAAAGTATTTTACTTATTGTATTATGGTTTATATACCAAGAATATTTAGATGTAATCGTATTACATTTGTTTATCATTAATTATAGAATAAGATCTATTTGTGCAACAATTTATGTAATCTAATCACAAATTTCCCTAAGTTTTAACCTATTAATTACTTAATCCCAATTTTAGATTTACATCCTGGTTATTGACAAATAATACTATACATGCATTTTAATATGGTTATATATAAACCTTGGAAACTCAAAGGTAACTCTTAAGCCTAATACATAACTATAATCCAATACCACTTCATATAATATTCTTCTATTAGTACTATGTAGAGGTTTAGTTTAACTTATTAATTCCTTTGTATTATATTTCCTATAAGGTATCTAATTTTATTTATGTTAGATGTGTATATATTTATATATACTAGGATTTGTTCAAAACATTATTTATGTAGTTTATTGTATTTAATTATGTTTAATAACTTTTAGGCATAACTACAACGACCTATAGTTCATTAAATAAAGTGTTTCCTTTATTTATTTATATATATAAGTATACCCGTATTAGAATTTAACTAAGACATTCCCCATGTAACTTACTATATTTAAACTATCTTATTACTTCGACCTTTAACTTTATTCCAAGTATATTTCATAAAGTATTTCTTTTACCATATCTTAGGGTTCTAGCTCTTATAATGTTTAGTTATTATAAGTGGTAATTTAATCAGTACCTTGATTTACTTTAAGTTACCTCTTAATTTCCTTTTATAAATGCGTAAAAATATTTATATATATTTATTTCTTAGTTTAATTAAAATATTAACTCCAATATAATATAGTAAATAAAATGTAGGATAATTAAGTTCCTTAATTTATATAAGTTTCTACTTAAGTAAGTATATATACATATATGTAAATAATTTCACTTCTCTTAAAAGCTAATACAAAAACATTTATAAACTTACTGTTATAAAATGTTAATTTAGTTCCCTTTATTTTCCCCAGCTTAAAAGTTAATTAACAAACCATACTTTAATTTTTGATTACATTAAAAACCTTATATTATAGGTTATTCTTATGAAAAACTCATAAACACAATTTTTAAAACCTTTTACCATTGCCCAAAAATTCCCAAATTTAATATACAGTAACTATAACATTTTAGACATATTATAAAATTTTTATTTCATAAAAATATCTTTTCAATTTAACCAAATAATTCCAGAAAACCCGTAATTTGCAAAAATCATAACTTATGTTTAAAAACTCCAAAACCATAATAATTTACATCAAAATAAACTAGATTAAATAAGGAACCTATGGTTAAAATTTCAAGTCAAAATACATTCGGGAAGATATTTAAATTAACCCAACAAGTTAAGACTATTTACTGAAATTTATTAAAACCCTTATAAACTAATTCTGGAATGTTTTAATCTCAGCCGTCCAATCTTTTAAAACGAGATCGGACGGCCCCTGTATTCCGAGTTCATCAGCGAAGATATTAAACAGATCGAGTACTAAATCTCGTTTTTCTCACAATCTACAGAACGAAATCGAGTGATTCTTGTTTCTATGGATTCGTAATCAAATTTTGGTTCTATTGATACCGGTTTCCCCAATTATAATGCAGTATACATTAAGTTTTGAAAACGATTCGAGAGTTAGGGTTCTTATCAGTCACTGAGCTCAATTCGAAAATGAATCCGACGAATTCCCCTAATATGGCACGTAATTGATTCAATTAAAACATGGGTTAGGCCGGAAATACAACTACGAACAGCAACAACGAAGAAATTTGATCGGAGACTCACCGGATTGTGCGAATTGGGTGAATTCTGATTCGGAAAACTGGGAAAACTCAAACTTTAGACAGTTCGTGGTGCCAACTTTGAGGATCTATAACTAGCAGTACAAAACGAGTTAGATTATGAGTAAGGGCTTATTGGAAAGAAGAAACGTAGATCTACGTATTGGTAGCAAGAACTAAACCTAACTCGCACCATACAGAAAGATATTGAAGTCGCAAAACACGAGTTTACCTCTCTGTTTCGGTATGATTTTATGTGCTGATGGAACCGAAACTTTAGACGTCTTACACTTCCAATCCGTTGAGAATTAGCTTAGACCATAAACACGAAAGTTTTATAGGAATTAGAGCTCTTCAAAACGAGCTAAGGAACATGGAATTTGGATGAGTAACGAAGAAGTTATGGCTGATCGAATTTACCTGTTTCGAAGAGAAAGCTGGAATTGCAGTTCCAGTTTTCGCAAGGTGGCTACTTTGACTCAAGTTTCCGGTTGATTCAGACTGAGTTAGGGTTTGTATGAGTAATGGTTGGAAAGAGGAATTGTAGGAGAAGAGAATGGAGAAGACGGCATGGAAAAAGATTGAGAGATGTAAAAGTTATAGCCGTATAAAGTTAGGGCAAAGTAATGAAATCGGTTACCGAAATTCAGGGAGAGAATCGGCTAAGTGTGGGCGACCCATTACAGAGTGACACGTGACATCTCTTAAATTTTGATTCAAAACTTCAATCTAGCATAACTTTGGCTAGGATGATCCGTTTTTGACGTTCTTTTTATCGATCTTCATGGTTTTTCATAACCTATTTATTGGTATAGGTTTCATGGCCTGGTTTGACCATTCTCAAAAAGTCAACTCTAGCAAGGCTTAATAAGCTTTAAGGTTTCTAGAATTTTATATTGACTTTTATGTTTCAAAACAATGTTCCAACACTTCCTAAAATCTTTATAATATAGTTGGAGTGTTTAGAAATTTTCCCAAGATTTATTGACTTATAAATCTTATTATTAAATTAATAATACTATATAATAATATATAATAATTAGGGTTAAATAGGAGAAAACCCCTAAATAAATCTCACAATTCCATATAATACTTTTATATTCATAATTCCATATAATAATTTAATATTCATAATTCTATACAATAATTTAATACTTAATAGTATTATTAAAGGTTTAATAAAAGAAATCCCCTAAATTAATTTAAATTAATTTAGGGGTATTTCAGGGGCCCCCGGAGGACCTGCTCCAGGCCCGCCGCCTCTTCCACCACCTCCTCTACCTGCTGATCGCCTCCCAGAAGACATCTGAAGAATTCAAAATTAAAGTCAACACTCGGTATAAATACCGTACTTATCTCTACCACATGTTCACATAGTCCTAAAAGGCATAAAACACATTGTCCCCGACAATCTCCTAACTCAAATCATTTACAACTATCTCCTAGGTACTGGTGTGTGAATAACCTAGGCTCACGGTACTTAGACTACTATCTCTTGTAATCAGAGCGGCACTCCGCTCTGATACCACTTTTGTAACACCCCTACTAATTCGGCTCCTAATAATCCTATAAATGTCGTGCACAATAATAACTCGCAGCGGTAAAATAATAACTGTCGCCCTAATGGTGTCACTGTTATCACTCGCCCATATGGGTGATAACGATTTACCTGATAATCAACTTGCGAAACGTATTCCCGCAGTGATCACAAGAGATAGATAGCAGTACTTAAACAATTAAAACAAATCTAACATCAACCAATTATTACAGACCGTGAGTATCTAAACCAAATACACCTCGGTTAAACAACCCGAGTCCAAAACAACCTTAGTATCACACCGTATCGAGTCTATTCAACAACAAACACAATAGTCGCGCCCCGCGTCGACCCACCAGCTAGTCTCCTGCAATAAAGATGGTTTGTGGTATGGAATCAGCCCCTGATGAGTATGTCATCACATGCCCCGTCATGCCCCCAAAGACCCCTCAATTATTTGGTCGAGAGCATGAGGTTCATTACATGCAATACCGTTTAATATTTAAAACTGTAAATGAAATACCCTAAACCTTAATATATTGTTTAAACACTTAAATATGGTATATTAAGACTAAAAAGAGTCTTAGAAACATTAGCAAACAAATTTAAACAAAGGAAAACACAAAATGTGCTTTAAAGTCAATAAGAGCCAAAATGTGCTCTAAGCTTGGGATAAACTTGGTTAAGACCTAATGAACTTACCAAGATCTTAATTATATGCTAATGAACATATTAAACCAATTACCAAAGAAACCCAAGTTTGAAAACAAGTTTAAACACAAAATGTGCTTTAAGGAGTCATAAAGCACATTTTTGAAAAATTGTCTTGTAAATGAGTTTTGAGTGGCTAGATGTCCATCATTACTCTTAAATATATATGTGTATATAATATCACATTTGGATGTCTATATCAATGGGAAATCAAAAATTTCACTTCTATGTGCCTTGTTTTCATGAATAGTGATTTTTATAAGCTATTTTGTAACATATGTTTGTATAAGTAATTAAATTGACAAATAAAGACTATGTTACCCCTAAATACTAATGGGGCCGGTTTTCTTAAGTGTGGTGACTCCCACTCTTTTGTTAACATATTAAGTAAATACGGAAAACTAATTAAACTACTTTTTCTTTATTACTACTACAAATATCTTCAAAAAGTAAGTCAATCTCATTCTCTCATTTCCCCCTGTTTCACACGGCTCGCTCCACACTCTCTTCAACCTCTCTTCTTCCTTCTCTTCCACGGTAATACCACACCACCACCATTAACCTCTTCTTTGATCTCTTGTAAAATCTAGCTCACTTGTCCAAATCAAAAACAAACCCACCAATCTCTTTCTCTCATCAAGCTCTTCATTTCTATCTTCTTAAAATTCCAAGATCACCATTTGGTGCCAAGAGTTCCACCATTGAAGGAGCTTGAGCTTGTATTTTTACATATTGTTACTCTCCTTTGCTTCTAGGTAAGGAATCTCAAATAAAACTTCCTTTCCTTCATGTGTTTTTTTGTTGACCGAAATACATATTGAAGGAGCTCTTTTGTGTGACTTTGTTTCTAGCTTCATTCCAACTCTTCATGACTAGGTGAGTCCTCTTTTGTTAGATATTCAAACTCTCTTCAAAGATCAAGGGTAAACAACTACATTATGTTTTTGAACATGTAAAATTAGGGTTTACAATGGCGAAGCTTATTTGAATACTCATTATAAGTTTGTATACTGTTTTAGAACTTGTCAAAGAATCAAATACCCTACTACACCGGTTTTTAAAGGAAACAAGAAAGAAGTTGTTTGGAAAAAGATGTAAATCTACTAACCTATGTTGTTTAATGCCTTAGGAGAAATGAGCTTATAATGCTTGTTAAAACTACCTAAAGACAATGGTGAATGACTTAGTAAAGTGTTTCTCAGGAGCTTAGTAAAAGCATATGTGTTGTTGAGTGTATTTCAGGTTAAAGGCAAATATATGTGGAAATTCAGTGTTTATGTTTATGCATCTTAAGGGCTAAGGCCATTCATTTAAGGGCCTAAGTGCCATGCAATTTAAATTATGCACTATATGTGATGTAGTGCTTTTGAGTGAGTTTTGTTATAATAAGTGCTTGATGGATTTTGTGTTCTTGGTTGTTTGTTGTGAAACAATATGTTTTGGTTTATGATTTCTAGGAGAACCTATGTCGAAATTTAGGTAATAATGAGAAGTTCTAAGAGTTAAATGAGTTTATAAGCTAAGAGGTGTTTAAAATGGTTAAGTGTTTTCCCTTGTGAAAGAAACATGCATTAAGTGATTTAGATGTGAGAAGGACTTAGGCATGAGCTTGAGGTTTTAGTATGTACCAAAGTCATTTTGGACTTAGGTAAACTTAGGCAACTTTGTAAATAAGGAGAAAGTGTAAACTTGGAAAAGAACTTCAAGAATGACATAAAGTTTAGTTGTGAAATAATGCTTAAGATGAGGAGAAAGCATTTTGGGATAGTAGTTTATCATAGGTGAGAAACACCATTTAAAACCTAGTATAAATGTTGTAGTGTTAAGGAATTTTACAAGGAAATAAGTAAAGGCTTAAGGAATTAGAAAATGAGTTTTATAGATTTGTATGTGGATATAAGGCTACCAAATGTTGTTAGGAAGCATTAAGAGGCTTAAGGAGAAGTTTGGTGAAGATTTGACAAGTTTGGGTAAATTTAGACGTCCGACCCAGGGTCCGACCCAGTTGTGGGTCGGACAGCCTCTGTTAGACGTTAGGAAATGTTCTGTAATGGTCACCCCCAAAAGGGTGGGTCGGACATGGGTCGGATGGTCATATTTCAAAGGAGGGAATGTTCTGGAATGGTCCGACCCAGTCGAGTGAGTCGGACGTGGGTCGACGGGCATGTTTGTAAGGCGGTAAAATGTTCTGTATGGTCCACCCAGAAGGTGGGTCGGACATGTCTCTGGAATGGTCCGACCCAGAAGGTTGGGTCGGACATGGGTCGGACAAGGTAAGGTTCTTCAACCCGAAAACCACTGGAAGGGTCCGACCCAGTTGTGGGTCGGACGGTGGGTCGAAATACCAAAAACTTAAAAAAAAATATAGAAAGAATGTGACTTATGTAGTTAACCCTAGGGTGTATAATGAGGTAACCTAGGTAGTTAGACATTTAACATGTCAAATAATCATGTAAACACTTAGTAAATTTGGAGGTTAAGTAAGTTAATTAACCGACATTCTTGAATCATGTATAGGAGTGACCTACGGTGGAAACAATCAAGGCAAGGACCAAGTATGGTTTTTCTTGCAGTCTGTTGTCTACCGGTTTACACCGGCTTGTGTGTTGTATGTTTTCTTGTGTTTATGACGTTATAAGATTTAAACATGTAATGAGTTTACAGTTGTTCATATTATTGATGTTATGTTGTGACTCATTTCCCTTGTGTGTGTCTAACATGACTTACCACCATTGTGTATTGGGTGTTAAGTTCCACTATGAACTTCTAAAAGTGTTAACTGGGAAGTGAGGAATCCGGTTGTCCGTTCATGCATGTAAGTTAAGAGTGGATATCTGAATCAGATTCGACTCTTATGTTGTTAAGATTGTTCTCCTTAATTTGGCGTTCGATCTCCCTAGCTTCTTCCAAAGCTTACCTATTCTGACTTATGATCGGTTTAGTGGAACATGTGTTTGTGTGGTGTGTTCGGGTCACTAATCCGAACCATCTGTGACTTAAGTTACTCGTTCGTCTAACAGAACGGTAATGAGTGTGTTTAACGAGCCTAACATGAGGGTGAATCATTCTCTAGGCTCTTGTGTTTTTACCTTGTGGTTTGTTTGTGGCACGAAGATCCACTGTGTATGTGATGTTGTGCTGTGCACTATTGATGCTATGCCACATGTTATGTTATGTTATGTATATAAATGAACGCCATGTTATCATGACAATTAGTTGCGCGTATCCCGGTAGCCGATGGGCTGCGCGTTAACCATACCAGCCAAGGGTTGCTGACCCCCTCGGGGGGATCCATATTTCTTATACTGCAGGATGAGGATCGAAGAAGCGGAGTGGCTCTAGATCCTAGGAGGTGGTTTACTTTGTGTACTTTGGATGTTGGCCCGGGATGCGCCTGTGCTCCCGTGGCGTGATATATATTTGGTTGTCAGTTAACAGTGGTGTGACACAGTGAAGGATTTATGTAACAACTCGGATTGTATATGATGTATTTATGGTTTAGTTTTATGCTCGGGGTCTGATCATCAGACCGGTACACTTGTATTTATGCCTTGTGTGGTTGACGGCGTTGTAGCACCGAGGTTAGTTACTGTTTAGTTATTTATTTCCGCTGCGATTTCGTTTAGGGTCATGTGCGTAGTAGGGGTGTTACAAAAAGTGGTATCAAGCGAAGTATCGCTCTGATGACTAGAATACCGCTTAGGAATATACCGAGTTAGGAAACCTAACTACAGTTACTTCAGTGAACATTATGGAAAGGTTAACCACTAACTAAGTTGGAGATACCTCATGTCGGGAAGCGTTACAACGTTGGACCGATAAATGTGCAAGCATATCGCTAATAATATCATGTGAATACAGATGGCAGGTAGACCGCGAGGTAGAGGCCGCGGAAGCGGTACTAGTGATGCGGGTGACCAGGGCGAGAATACTACGGCTCGGTTATGGCTGAGGCTGTAGCTGCCGCTGTAGCCCAGATGGTACCCCAGCTTGTAGCTGCGATACAGCAGGGGGCAGATGCCCGGAGTTCACCACCACCGCCACCGCCACGAGATACCAACTGGGTCAAGGCATTGGCAGACTTGAGACCCCTTCATTTCATGGGGAGACGACCCACGTAACTGGAGGTACATCTCCGAGTTGGAGACCGCCTACGAGACCTTGGCTGTACCCGCAGAGGCTAGGTCCGTCTTGCCGCTTACTACCTGAAGGGTCGGCACAGAACTGGTGGAAGCTTGTGAGAGACCGGATGGCGGATCCTCAGTTGGATGGAGGGAGTACACGGCTCTACTGCGAGCCAAATACTACCCTTTGCATGTTCAAGAGGCCAAGCGCCTGGAGCTGGATAGTCTGAGGCAGGGGACAAGGTGTCGTTGATAGTATTACACTGCATTCACCGGCCTTGTCCACCTGTTACCGGACCTGGGATACTCGAACCGGGTGCTGGTAAACCGTTTTTACAACGGTCTCAGCCACCGTCTTCGCTATGGGATGGGGCCAGCTGAGTATACTACCTTGCAGGTAATTTAAATAAGAGTGATGTGGAGATGAGTAGTCTACAAGTGAGTTTAATGTGAGTTTGTGAGTATGTATTGCGGGGCATGACTGGCATCCTAAATTCAGGAGTGCTATTGCCGCTGCTAAGGTGGATCACCGTCCGTCTGAGGGACGAGGAGAATGCGCACAAGCGCAAGGCCACGAGCGAGGGCCAGAGTCCACAGGGTACGGGGGAGGAAAGAAGAAGAAGAAACCTATCCCCAGCCCAGAAGAGTCAGCACCAGGGTGACAAGGGCCAAGTCCAAACCACCGCTGAGGAGCCACTGAAGCTCACTATGCTTATCGGCGAAACCCCTACGCTCCTACCCACCTAAGGGTAATTATTAATCTTGTGTGATAAGTTAGTATATGTTGATAAGTTGAGAGACAATATTGATGTGTATTGTGATAGCAGCTAGCACGGGCTCTGGACCGGAGCGCCACTATTACTGTAAGTGGTGCAATGAGAGACCACCCCGGCAAGGACTGCAAGGAAATGAGGTGCAGTTCGTTACTGCGAGAAGTGGGGTCACCGTGACCCGAGTGTTACCCCCCTATAGCAGAGTCAACAAGCCAAGGGGGTGGAAGGGTAAGGCCACAGCAGCTATTGATGGCCGAAGACGGCTAAACCAGCCCCCACAGATCAGAGGCACACTGATTCCCAGAAGGGAAGGGGTCGGGACCTAGCAAGGCCGCCCTGAATGTGGTGGACCGGTCAGAGGCGCCAGGGCCCTCTTCTAGACCAGGTACCGCCTAAACTGTTGAATGTAATAAGTGATTGCATACCGCATTTCATGCATGTGTGTATTAATGAGTTCAAGTGTATTATCATGTGAGTAAGGAGTTAGAGTATAGTGTGGAAGACACCTAATTAGATAATTCTAAACTTAAAGGAACCTTCAATATATGTTATCCAATCCCACCCACACCAAACCCTGAGGAAACCACCATCAACATCACCGACTTTCCAATGGAGCAATGTCAGGTTATCCAGCCAGGTATGATACTCTTAAATGGATACCTGACACCGGAAGCACAAATCCATGTCATCAGACGATGCGACGACTTGGAGCTAAACCTGGAGGTTTTACACACCCGAATACCCGAACGGATCAAGAATGCAATTGAAGATGATGTGCATGGGTAAGGACTGGAACCCTTACACCAAGTCATATCAACAAGTGCGAGCTGAAGATGCAACAGTACCAAGTATACCTGAGAGTTCCGTGCGGTCGATCACGCCGTGGGAATTGCTCACAAGTTGAAACGGATTCAATTCCAGATGTGAAAACAGATTTGTGTATTGTGAACTTCTACCAGAAAGGTGGACGATTAGGGTTACACCAAGATAAGGACGAGTCACCCGAGTTTCTAAGTAAGGGAGTACCCGTGGTGTCTTGGTCCATTGGTGATACCGCAGTGTTTGTGTATGGCGAGCAGAAGCGTGCTGATCTCGCAAGGAAGTTAATACTAAAGTCAGGAGATGTGTTAGTCATGGTGAGCAGTCAAGGATGCTATACCATGGCATCAGGAAGATCAAACTGAATACCGCACCGTCGACAGTGATCAATGCCACACACATGAAACCTGGACGTTGAATTTGACCTTCAGACAATTTTAAAGCCTTGTATAATTCTGTAATGTTAAGCCAGTATATGTTAAGGAAGTTACGTATGTGTTAAGTTATGTCACCATGTAACCAACAATGTTGTAAAGAGAAGGTGTTAATGAATAAAGTGGAGTTATTGAAGTATATCAACCGTGTTGTTACCCAGTACTTATTAGTTTGCCAATGAATTAGGCTGTGCACTCAGAACGGGAGGTACACTGAGTTCTGCAATGAGGCAGAAGCCGGCAAGAGCGCACAATCCTCACCGGTACCTTTCCAGTGAATGGTGTGGATGCATCGATCTTGTTCGACTCTGGAGCCTCACACACATTTATTTCGCTATCTTTTGCGAAGAGGCTGGGGTTAGATGGTGATGAGATGCCAGACTTCTTGGTCACTCTCCCATCGAAAGAGCGGATCAGGTGTACCCGCTACCACCGAGATGCTGTTGTAACAATCATAGGTGAAGTTTCCGATCGACTTGATAGAGTTCGACGGACTTGGCTTTGATGTTTGTCGGGATGAACTGGTTGGAGCGGTACAAGGGCAGGATCCTGTGTGCCGAGCATCGACTGCTTCTTCGGAGTCCATCTGGGGTTTATATCTTACCGCCAGAGGCCCAGGGAGCCTTCGACTCAGATCATCACCGCCATGGCTATGTATCGTGAGTTACGACGAGGGAGTGATGTATACCTCTGCTATGTCCAGGACATAGAGAGACCCAGAGTTTAGTTCTGATGTGCCGGTAGTGTCGGAGTTTCCTGACGTATTTCCTAAGGAACTGCCGGGCATGCCGCCAGCACGAGAGGTTGAGTTTGAGATTGACTTAGTTCCGGGCACTGGACCCATTGCGAAAGCACCTTATCGTATGGCTCCAGCAGAGATGACAGAGCTCAAGGAGCAGCTGAGAGACCTACTCGACAAGGGCTTTATCCGCCCTAGTGTTTCACCATGGGGAGCGCCGGTCCTCTCGTGAAGAAGAAGGACGGTAGCCTCCGCCTGTGTATTGATTATCGGGAGCTGAATGCTGTTACGGTGAAGAACCGTTACCCTTTACCACGCATCGACGATCTATTTGATCAGCTGAGGGGAGCATCATATTATCCAAGATAGACCTACGTTCCGGATACCATCAGATTGCCATCCGTGATAGTGATATCGAAAAGACAGCATTCAGAACTAGGTATGGGCATTATGAGTTCACAGTTATGCCGTTTGGCTTATCAAATGCACCAGCTAAGTTCATGGACTTAATGAACCGCTTGTTCCAAGATCAGTTGGACAAGTCTGTGGTAGTCTTCATCGATGATATTCTTGTGTATTCTAAATCAAAAGGTGAGCACGAAAGCCACCTGAGGGATGTGTTACAAACATTGAGGAGGAATCAGTTGTATGCAAAGTTTTCGAAATGTGAATTCTGGTTGAACCAAGTATCCTTTCTTGGACATGTGATTTCTGAGGCCGGGATCGCTGTTGATCCGGCAAAGATTGATGCTGTGCGCACCTGGCCTAGGCTGAAGACAGTCACTGATATCAGGAGCTTCCTCGGTCTGGCAGGTTATTATAGGAGGTTTGTGAAGGACTTCTCCAGTGTCTCGAAGCCGATGACTTCCTTAATGAAGAAGGATGCACCATTCGAGTGGACAGTCGACTGTGAGAGTTCTTTCACGAGTCTCAAGGATGCTCTGACATCTGCACCAGTCCTGACTATACCAGACGGTCCAGATGGTTTTGAGGTCTACTGCGACGCATCAGGTAGAGGTATGGGTTGTGTATTGATGCAACACGGGAAGGTCCATACGCCTCCCGTCAGCTAAAGAAGCATGAGGAGAACTACCCTACCCACGACTTAGAATTGGGTGCCATTGTCTTCGCATTGAAGATATGGCGACATTATTTGTATGGGGTAAGTGTGACAATCTATTCTGACCACAAAAGCTTAAAGTACTTGTTCACTCAGAAGGAGTTGAACATGAGGCAAAGAAGGTGGGTTGAATTTCTGAATGACTATGATATTAATTTGCAATATAAAGAGGGTAAGGCAAATGTGGTAGCTGACACATTGAGTCGCCGAGCACACTCTCTCCATTCGCTAGTTTCTCATACTGGCTTGGTTGAAGAGGTGCGGAGTGCTCAGATGACGGATCAGTATATGCTGGAGATCCGGCAGAAGCTTATTGATGGCATTCGAGGGTCAGAAGTACGACTTCAGACTCCACGATGATGACCTGATTAGGCTGAATGGCCGATTGTGTATACCTAGGAGTAGCGCTGAGTTGAAGGAGCGCATATTGAGTGAATCCCATTGTTCTACTACTTCGATTCACCCCGGAGCTTCAAAGATGTATAAAAGTATGAAAAGGTATTTTTGGTGGACTGGAATGAAAAAAGATGTAAGTGATTACGTGTTGAGGTGTCTCACTTGCCAGAAGGTCAAGTTTGAGCACCGACGGCCTGGTGGTATGGTACACCAGCCATGCCTGAGTGAAGTTCCATGATATCTCCATGGACTTTGTAGTAGGGCTTCCGCCTACAAGGGGAGGTCTGAATATGATATGGGTTGTAGTTGACCGACTGACCAAGGTGGCCCGATTCATTCCGATGAAGGACACCTGGAAAGTGGCAAGACTGGCAGAACTCTTTGATAAAGAAATTGTAAGACATCATGGTGTACCGAAACTGATTGTATCTGACAGAGATACCAGATTCTTATCCAGATATTGGAAGTCTACACAAGAGGCATTGGGTACTGAACTGAAATTGAGTACAGCGTTTCACCCACAGACCGATGGTCAGAGTGAGCGCACCATTCAGACACTTGAGGATATGCTACGTGCTTGTGCACTTGACTTTCAGACCAGCTGGATTGATAAGTTACATCTGACCGAGTTTAGTTACAACAATTACCATGCTTCGATCAAGATGTCTCCCTTCCAGGCCTTGTACGGTAAACCATGCCGCACGCCATTATGCTGGGATGAGTCGAGTGAGACGGTCATTATAGGACCAGAGTATCTTGAACAAGTTCAGGCAGAAGTTTGCCAGATCCGGGCTAACATGAAGGCAGCTCAGGATAGACAGAAGTCGTACGCAGATGTGCGCAGACGTGACCTGGAGTTCGCCGTGGGCGATCAGGTATTTTTGAGAGTATCCCCCATGAAGGGAGTATTTCGTTTTGGCCAGAAGGGCAAGTTGAGCCCAAAATATGTGGGGCCTTATGTTGTGACGGAGCGGATCGGCCCGGTAGCCTATAGACTAGATCTACCCGCCGAGCTGGGAAAGGTACATGATGTATTTCATTTGTCCCAGTTGAAGAAGTATATGTCTCATCCGTCTCATGTGCTTCAGCCTGAAAGGCTAACCTTAGAGCCGACCATGCGATCAGTGGAGACTCCAGTACGGATTCTGGATACTAAGACTCGAGACACTCGCCATAAGTCTGTGAGACTGGTGAAAGTTCTTTGGTCTAACCAGAACGTTGAGGAGGCCACTTGGGAGCTGGAAGATAAGATGAAGGCGAAGTACCCGTCATTGTTTACTTCTTAGTCCTTATGTGTATAGGGTACGGGGCGTACCCCTTTTTAAGGGGGGTAGAGCCGTTTCGGTTATGTGTGTACGACGTGTATTTGAATACATCGTCTATGTTATGTTTGTTATGTTACAGACAGTTGTGTCTGAATGATGTGGATAATGTTGTATGGACCTTGTGTCCAAGTTATGTACCCGATGTTATGTGGTATGGACCTTGTGTCAAATGTTATGTAAGTATGTTGTTAAGATGTATGGAAGTATTGTTTATAAGTATTCCCGTGTTCTAATATTTAGGATATGTGGAAGTATGAACTTTGAGGGCAAAGTTCTTTTAAGGGGGGTAGATGAAATACCCAAACCTTAATATATTGTTTAAACACTTAAATATGGTATATTAAGACTAAAAAGAGTCTTAGAAACATTAGCAAACAAATTTAAACAAAGGAAAACACAAAATGTGCTTTAAAGTCAATAAGAGCCAAAATGTGCTCTAAGCTTGGGATAAACTTGGTAAGACCTAATGAACTTACCAAGATCTTAATATTATGATAATGAACATATTAAACCAATTACCAAAGAAAACCAAGTTTGAAAACAAGTTTAAACACAAAATGTGCTTTAAGGAGTCTTAAAGCACCATTTTGAAAAAATTGTCTTGTAAATGAGTTTTGAGTGGCTAGATGTCCATCATTACTCTTAAATATACATGTGTACTATATAATATCACATTTGGATGTCTATATCAATGGGAAATAAAAAATTTCACTTCTATGTGCCTTGTTTCATGAATAGTGATTTTTATAAGCTATTTTGTAACATATGTTTGTATAAGTAATTAAATTGACAAATAAAGACTATGTTACCCCTAAATACTAATGGGGGCCGGTTTTCTTAAGTGTGGTGACTCACCACTCTTTTGTAACATATTAAGTAAATAAGGAAAACTAATTAAACTTACTTTTTACTGTATTACTACAAATATCTTCAAAAAAGTAAGTCAATCTCATGTCATTTCCCCTTGTATTCACACGGCTCCACAACTCTCTTCAACCTCTCTTCTTCCTTCTCTTCCACGGTAATACCACACCACCACCATTAAACCTCTTCTTTGATCTTTGTAAAATCTAGCTCACTTGTCCAAATCAAAAACAAACACCACCAATCTCTTTCTCTCATCAAGCTCTTCATTTCTATCTTCTTAAAATTCCAAGATCACCATTTTGGTGCCAAGGAGTTCCACCATTGAAGGAGCTTGAGCTTGTATTTTTACATATTGTTACTCTCCTTTGCTTCTAGGTAAGGAATCTCAAATAAAAACTTCATTTCCTTCATGTTTTTGTTGTGACCGAAAATACATTGAAGGAGCTCTTTGTGTGACTTTGTTCTAGCTTCATTCCAACTCTTCATGGACTAGGTGGAGTCCTCTCTGTTAGATATTCAAACTTCTTCAAAGATCAAGGTAAAACAACTACATTAATGTTTTTGAAACAATGTAAAATTAGGGTTTACAATGAGATGAAGTTAGCTTGAATACTCATTATAATGTTGATATTGTTTAGAACTTGTCAAAGAATCAAATACCCTACCGGTTTTTAAAGGAAACAAGAAAGAAGTTGTTTGGAAAAAGAGGTAAAATCTACTAACCTAATGTTGTTTAATGCCTTAGGAGAAATGAGCTTATAATGCTTGTTAAAACTACCTAAAGAGCAAATGGTGAATGACTTAGTAAAGTGTTCTCAGGAGCTTAGTAAAAGGCATATGTGTGTTGAGTGTATTGCAGGTTAAAGGCAAATATATTGTGGAAATTCAGTGTTTATGATTTATGCATCTTAAGGGCCTAAGAGCCATGTCATTTAAGGGCCTAAGGGCCATGCAATTTAAATTATGCACTATATTGTGATGTAGTGCTTTATGAGTGGAGTTTGTGTATAAAAGTGCTTGATGGATTTTTAGTGTTCTTGGTTGTTTGTTGGTGAAAACAATATGTTTTGGTTTAGTAATGTTCTAGGAGAACCTATGTCAAAATTTAGGTAATAAATGAGAAGTTCTAAGAGTTAAAATGAGTTTGATAAGCTAAGAGGTGTTTAGAATGGTAAGTGTTTTCCTTGTGAAAGAAACATGCATTAAGGTGATTTAAGATGTGAGAAGGACTTAGGCATGAGCTTGAGGTTTTAGTATGTACCAAAGTCATTTTGGACTTAGGTAAAGACTTAGGCAAACTTGGTAAATAAGGAGAAAGTGTAAACTTGGAAAAGAACTTCAAGAATGACATAAGGAGTTAGTTGTGAGAAATAATGCTTAAGAGATGATGTTAGATGAGGAGAAAGCATTTTGGGATAGTAGTTATCATAGGTGAGAAACACCATTTAGAAACCTAGTAAAAATGTTGTAAGTGTTAAGGAATTTTACAAGGAAATAAGTAAAGGCTTAAGGAATTAGAAAATGAGTTTATAGATGTTGTATGTGGATATAAGGCTACCAAATGTGTAGGAAGCATTAAGAGGCTTAAGGAGAAGTTTGGTGAAGATTTGACAAAGTTTGGGTAAATTTAGAGGACGTCCGACCCAGGGGTCCGACCCAGTTGTGGGTCGGACAGCCTCTGTTAGACGTTAGGAAAATGTTCTGTAATGGTCCGACCCAAAAGGGTGGGTCGGACATGGGTCGGACGGTCATATTTCAAAGGAGGGAAAATGTTCTGGAATGGTCCGACCCAGTCGAGTGTCGGACGTGGGTCGGACGGGCATGTTTGTAAGGCGGTAAAATGTTCTGTAATGGTCCGACCAGAAGGGTGGGTCGGACAGGTGCATGTCTGGAATGGTCCGACCCAGAAGGTTGGGTCGGACATGGGTCGGACAAGGTAAGGTTCTTCAGACCCGAAAACCACTGGAAGGGGTCCGACCCAGTTGTGGGTCGGACGGTGGGTCGGGAAATACCAAAAACTTAAAAAAAAAATATAGAAAAGAATGTGACTTATGTAGTTAACCCTAGGGTGTATAATGAAGGTAACCTAGGGTAAGTTAGACATTTAAACATGTCAAATAATCATGTTAAACACTTAGTAAATTTGGAGGTTAAGTAAGTTAATTAACCGACATTCTTGAATCATGTATAGGAGTGACCTACGGTGGAAACAAATCAAGGCAAGGACCAAGGTATGGTTTTCTTGCAGTCTGTTGTCTACCGGTTTACACCGGCTTGTGTGTTGTATGTTTTTCTGTGTGTTTATGACGTTATAAGATTTAAACATGTAATGAGTTTACAGTTGTTCATATTATTGTGATGTTATGTTGTGACTCATTTCCCTTGTGTGTGTCTAACATGACTTACCACCTATTGTGTATTGGTTGTTAAGTTCCACTATGAACTTCTAACAAGTGTTAACTGGGAAGTGAGGAATCCGGTTGTCCGGTCATGCATGTAAGTTAAGAGTGGATATCTGAATCAGATTCGACTCTTATGTTGTTAAGATTGTTCTCCTTAATTTGGCGTTCGATCTCCCGCTAGCTTCTTCCAAAGCTTACCTATTCTGACTTATGATCGGTTTAGTGGGAACATGTGTTGTGTGTGGTGTGTTCGGGTCACTAAATCCGAACCATCTGTGACTTAAGTTACTCGTTCGTCTAACAGAACGGTAATGAGTGTGTTTAACGAGCCTAACATGAGGGTGAATCATTCTCTAGGCTCTTGTGTTATTTGACCCTTGTGGTTTGTTATTGTGGCACGAAGATCCACTGTGTATGTGATGTTGTGCTGTGCACTATTGATGCTATGCCACATGTTATGTTATGTTATGTATATAAATGAACGCCATGTTATCATGACAATTAGTTGCGCGTATCCCGGTAGCCGATGGGCTGCGCGTTAACCATACCAGCCAAGGGTTGCTGACCCCTCGGGGGATCCATATTTCTTATACTGCAGGATGAGGATCGAACAAGCGGAGTGGCTCTAGATCCTAGGAGGTGTTTACTTTTGTGTACTTTTGGATGGGCCCGGGATGCGCCTGTGCTCCCGTGGCGTGATATATATTTGGTTGTGACAGTTAACAGTGGTGTGACACAGTGAAGGATTTATGTAAACACTCGGATTGTATATGATGTATTTATGGTTTAGTTTTATGCTCGGGAGTCTGATCATCAGACCGGTACACTTGTATTTATTCTGCCTTGTCAACCACGTGGGTGGTTGACGGCGTTGTAGCACCGAGGCGTTAGTTACTGTTTAGTTATTTATTTCCGCTGCGATTTCGTTTAGGGTCATGTGCGTAGTAAGGGTGTTACAGTAAAACAATTAACAGTAATATCCATACAATAACACAACCATCATCACATGTAATATAACCACAAGTATAACCAATGAACAACCAAGCGAAACAACGAGAATAATAAACAAGTACTAGTTCTCGTCCATGGTATAGAAACCAATATCGTTCGCCACTGTATAATTCTCAACTGTATTATTTGTTCAGTTATACTAGTGACAATGTCTCGTTAAAACAACATGTCTCTGATAAGTGCGAAATATATGACTTTTAAGGGTTTAATTACCTTATAATTTGCAGTATTTTAAGTAATATTTCTCACTTATCTTACGATTTTCCTAGATTTATGTTTTGATATGAATTGATATATTTTTATGTGTTAAATGTAGGAAAAAGTGTTGGAATCAAATAGTTTATTTCACAAGCTTTCCAACGCAACAAACGGCGTGTAAAACGGACTTATAACGAAGAATCTGGAGCCGGTTGAAGATCGCGTGAAAATGGAAAACATATTCATTCTGTCCGCATGTGCTTGGGCGGATAGAGGCGAGGACGTCAGCTGCGTCCGCATGAGTCTGGGGGGACAGGAGGGCGGACGACAGAGATGTCCGCGTGTGCCTGGGCGGACAGGAGGGCGGACGACAGAGGTGTCCGCGTGAGCTTAGGCGGACGCCAACGCGGACATGTGTGATGTCCGCGTGAGTTTAGGCGGACGCAGGGGCGGACGTGACTGAATTCGACACGAACAATTGTCTTCTTCCTTCTTCCTTTGCGGAGCCGCAGTCGAACTGCTCCTTCATTAATACCAGACGGCGCCTACCTTAATTCACTCACGCGTGACGCCGGCTCTGTCTGCAATCAATTGCTGCTGCCAACCATGAATTAAATCTCTGGCTGCAATTTTCACTGATCTGCTCACCAACTCCACTGCCATCTTGACTCACCAACTGCACCGTCCCTGACTTCTCCGTTGTCTGTTTCTCATTTCCTCAGCCTATATAAACCCACACTCTGGTTGCTAAAAAATGAATCCATGGACCGAATCATCTGCCATACTCCCTCTTCCACGATCGTGCTCCATTCACTTCATTCCCTCCATCAGAAATCATCACCCATCCACTCCATTAAATTCCCACGTAAACACATACATCCCGCTCTTCATTTTATTTTCCTGTTACACACCAT